>JABFPB010002802.1:0-18903 GCA_022817645.1 Ceratoteleas bidentatus | reverse complement strand
TACTCAGTGAGAATGGGTGAATTGAACACGGTCTTCAAAGCCGAGCTGCTTGCCATTTACAGATGTGCAGAAAAGCTATTAGAGCTTGGTAAGATAAATGAGACCATTTGGATCTGTACTGACAGTCAGGCGGCGCTCAGATCTCTGAGGAGTCCGATGGTGTCATCGAAACTCGTCGGGGAAACCAAGGGAATTCTGAACTGCCTTTGAAAACAAGCTCGGATTGACCTGAATTCCAGATCATTCGGGTTGGAAGGGTAACGAAAGAGCGGATCAGCTGGCCATGAAAGGGGCCATGCAGATGGACTTTTGTGGTATCCTTGCCGGTATACCCTTTAGCGGGGGAATCCGGATGTTGCGATCCCAACTCAGAGCTAATCATGCCTCGGTTTGGGATAAGCATAAGGGATGCCGAACTGTCAAGGCGCTTCTTGGAAAGGAGGTAGGCCAGAGAGCAAACGAAATTATCTCACTGAGTAAATACGGGACCAGATTAATCACTGAGATCTTTACTGGTCACGGTAATCTCAGAAAGTTTAGCCATACAGTCGGGAAGAGCGACACTCCCTTCTGCATGAGATGTGAGGAAAACGTGGAAGAGTCATCACTCCACTCCTAAAGCAGATCCTCGGGTTGTGGCTGGGGATAGTGTACAAGGGCCTAGTACTAAGTGCACTGAACTTTGAGCTTTCGACTTTCGGAAGCTCAAAGCCCGCCAAAATTGCAACAATAACAATAATCGGTGACATTAAAAAACCAACGTTTAGTGGTGTGATATTACGCTTCAACAAGGTAAAAATTGTTTTAGGGGACATATATGCCTGCCATATATGCGGCATATATGCGACATATATGTTTTGATAATACATATATGTTTTTATAGGTGGCATATGTCAACTATATAAAATTTTTCATGGGAGACTTAAGTGAAACTTTAATCGAAATTACCAGAACTAATTTCTTTATTATGTTGTTAAATATTACAATTTCTCTTTAAACTCAATGAATACATTTTCGCCCTTTGGGAAAAGTTTGTTTTAATTATTAAATTATTCATTTTAATTGTTACAACAATTAATAAACTACTGTTTATTTCACATTTTTTGCTACCCAGTGGGCTGCGTTTTCGAAATGGGAGAGCAAACGATATACAATAATAAATAAAATATATTAATGACAGACTTTTTTCCGTAACAGTTCAACATTCTTTCACATTCAGAGTGTTTTAAAATAATGTTTAACTATATAATCGATATTTTGTCCGAAATAATTAGAAACGCCAAAACTCTGAGATAGCAGACGTGTTGTTTGGCCTTATTGACCGTACAATAGTATCCATATTTAGCCTCTCTCTCAGGAGCGAATTATTCTTAGCGTTATAGACCGTAAATACAGTATTTATTTCATTCACAGTGTATGTAAATTTAAAGTTTAATAATAATTTTATCAGGCCTAGCCGTTTTGTTTAATTATTTATTTTGCCGTCTTGCCTGAGTCCCTTTAATTGTTTCAAGCAGAATTTGTTCACGGGTTTTTCCCATTCGCAACTTTTCCCGTGACAATCTAAAGAAAAATTCAATCTGCTATCTACATTTATAAACAATATAAAACACATGCTTACATGCCATTACAAGCTGAATTGTGGCATAACTGGTTTATTACAGAATGTGTAATTATTTCACATAAATGTATTTTACAAAATGTATATTTGGTAAATTAATTTTCTTCCCCTAAAATCTCCTAGAAATTCTTATATTATGTTTAATAAGCTTTACAATTTTAAACATTTTAGACATGTGAATGACGTATGCACTGCTTCACTATAAGCCAATATATTCTTTTTATATTTCTAATTATTTTAAATAAAATATTCGTAATCGAACTCATTATTAAATGGGATCCCAGTTATAAGCTACTATTTATTCGAAAATGACTAACAAATCCAATTTGAATGCAATTCGCGATAATAAATAAGCAACGTCGCATCAAATCATATACCGCATCTCTGCTATAATCAACATTTATTGGCATTTCATTAGTCATTCATTTGCAATATCCTGTAAAATTCACATCATCATGTACCGAAAAATTTGTTCTGGAACTATATCGCGAAATCAAATATCAGTAATCTCTCCTCAATATCAAAGTTACTTCTCACTTTTTTAACCATCTACAAGACTCTCAAAGACATAAATCCATTTGATATTTGCAGACAGATTCACTTTCAATCATTATCTCTTTATATAATAAAATAATTTTAAATTTTGAAATGTAAAATTTTGCTTCGCTAATTATTCAACTATATATTCTTATTCGGAGGATTGAAACGCAAAGCGCTCAGGGGGGCGAACCCCCCTAATCTTATTATGATTCCGATATAATAGTGCAATATTCCGAAGAGTAAACATTGATCGACGTAAATCTATATTTTATTGAAAACTGCCTTGAAGTCTCGAATGCATGTGCATTCTGCCAGATGCCGTTAAATCGCACATCTTTTTGATCTTTCTTGCGAATTGCTGTCATAATCTCACAAGTAAAATACATCCAATTATAGACGACAGGACTTTGCACTCTTTTTTTGCAGGATCTTAAAACCTTTTATAGTTCACCTTTTGAAAACAAATTAAAAAACGTAAAAGATATGAAAAATTCCTACGGATTACAAATTAGTTTCATAAATTTTTTAATTTTTAATTTTTTTATTTTTAAACTAAAATTACATAAAATATATGTTTAATATATATGAATGTTATATTAATAAATTATTAATAAATTAATTTACTACATATTTATGTATATTTCTATCTATATTTATATGCGAATAAAAATATATACGAATCATACTATATTTTGCCGAAGTATATTTTAAACATTTCAACATCTATTTTTTCTCGGTGTTTCGGCGTTTAATTTCAATGGACAAAAAAATTGAAAAGCGATTTCAGCGAAGTCGTAAAGATATAAACTTTAATATCGATGATGGAAAATGTTTCATTTTATTTCGTTTTAAAGGGAAGGAAAATAATTACGACAGTTGACATTTTATTTCTTTTCTGCAAGAAGCCCTCAGTGGGAAGCATACGTTTTATTATACGACACGGAGAAATGTGTTGGTACAAAATTTCCTCTGTCTGGCATTATCCCGTGTGACCTCGCAGCCTATCGAGAATAATTTTACTCGAACATACGTTATTATAGAGGATAAGGAAATATGCTGTTCAGCATTCGCACAAACAAAAAGTGTCCTTCAAATTAAGAAGTCAATTTTATCAATTTTGAAATTTCTGCAAATTAAAAGAACGTGTTGCAAAATGCCTTGTATTTATACGTAGCGACTTGTTTGAACGAAAAAATTTTTTTTTCTTTACGTGATTGCACTTTTAGAGATAATTGGGCCTGAAATAAATTGTAAAACAAGTAATGAAAAATTCAAGTATATATGCAAATATATATTAGGGGGAATTTTTAAAAAAATGTCCGAATGTCATACCTCCCAAAATGTCAATCAATTCGAAAGGCTGAGAAGAAAACTTTTAGCCAAGTTCCGTCGAAAAATATTGAAAAGT
The DNA here is from genome assembly GCA_022817645.1 of Ceratoteleas bidentatus. Taxonomy (NCBI): domain Eukaryota; kingdom Metazoa; phylum Arthropoda; class Insecta; order Hymenoptera; family Scelionidae; genus Ceratoteleas; species Ceratoteleas bidentatus. The sequence goes on along the minus strand of JABFPB010002802.1, from coordinate 15,334 downwards.
ATCGAAGAAAAGTTCAAGGAAATTTGAATATATCAAACATGAAAAGTAATATGAAATTTTGCAAACGATTTAAACTTGAATACTTCATTTGTTGAATATAAAATTATCAAAATGTACATTTCCGAAAACAATTGTGAGAAGAATAACTTCTTTTATGTATGAAGCACTTAAATTCAATTATATGTAAGCTTACAGTTGAAATAAAAAGTATTCTTCAGTATATTCGTAGCTTTAATGTGAACATTATATTTCACATTTGACAATTTCCATGCAAAATTATAATATATGATTTTTTTTAAGTTTTCACATAAAGTTGCAGGATATATTCTTTGAAGGAGACTACAAGTTTTTTGGTCTTTTTTTTAATGTTTATAGGTTATGTGTGCTTTTATTCTATGCCATATTTTTACAGCTTTTCAGGTTATTTGATTAGTTCTGAATACTTTATAGAATTTTTTTAATAACCTTAGCAGGTTAAAGTTGTTCAAAGCAGTTATTGAGAATCTTTAACAAAGTTGATAAATAATTGAAATAGTTATATCGTACTTCTTTTATAATCGCAGAAGAGTTTACTGACTAACACGAAATGTACAAAGTTTTTTTAAATGCCTGTATTTTCCTTAATAATATATAAATAATATTGAATCAACCATCTTGTTACACTGGGCTGACATATTATAGATTCATATCACTTAATTTCAGCGACAAATTCCATAGTACGTATAAATAATGTGCAAATTATTTTCCAAAATATAATTCAGCTCGAAATTATCATAAAAGAAATAAAAAAGTAATTTCAATATCGCACACAGCGGTTCGTACACAGCTGAAAAATTCATTTTGAATTCATCCGCTTACGTGGAATTCTTCCGCTCAATTTCTATTCAATAATATATATTAAATAAATTAAAGCTCCAATATTTCTCCAAAATTCCAGAATGGAATTTTGGAGAAATTTTGAAATTTCTTTTCTTTTGACTTTGTAGTATTTCGTGAAGGTGTGTCGCCTCTGGAACGATTTTCATAACTATTTCAAACTTTCATTCCGCGTTACGAAAACTACATTGTGGTTTGTTGTGAAATGTTAAGTTGTCCAGTCGTGCTGAAATAGACATGCAAATCGAAGTTTCAATATTGTACACCAAAGCTGTACTGAGATATTACTTCTGCATAACTTGCAACAGTTATCCTTCGAGCGAAAATATTTGTAATAATTTTTGTTTTAAATCAATAAATGATTTGAAAGAATTATTTATTTTTTTGGAAGAATTCACACTTGCAGAATCATGGTTCGGTTAACTTTTACATATTATTGTACTAGAACTTATATTTAAATAATATCGACATTCAAACTAATTACATGTAGCAAGGAAATTATTCCATCGAGTAATGTGCAATCGATGTAATTAATTAACTAACTCATTTAGTCAACTTGCAATTACGATTTTACTAAAAGAATTTTTCAGTTTTTTTATAATTAATCTAATTCATTAGATTTTTTATGATTTATCTAAAGTTAAGAAAATTTATTAATTACTCTATTTCTGATCTCAACAATGAGTTATAATAAATTGTATTCAACAAATACAAGAAATGCATTAATATATATAAAATGTGTTTTTCAATTATGCTCAATTCCATTGTGATGAAATAACAGTGAAGGATTAAACATTTCCGTTTATTAGAGTTACTTTAAGATTCTTTCACCATTTCTTGCCTGTTCGTGGCATTCCCCTATTATGTTTCTTTTTAATCCTCTCAAGATTTCCCAGTTCTTTGACCATTTCGCCACTAATAAGTATATCAAAAACTTTTTCCATACAGTTCTATTACCTGAGAAAGTTGTTAATTAACTCATTGATTTTATATGTGATTTGTATAAACCCGTAAAGTTTTAGGTGATACGTTTTAATATCAGTAAATTTCCATAAATTTACTTTCACAAAAAATGGAAAAATTAATTTGAAAAGATTTAATTGAAAAACATTTTTTTATTTGAGTTTTATTAAAATTTGTGTGCAGTGATGGCAAATGAAATGAATATTATTATTTTCCGCATATCGAATTCCAAAACACTGCTAAACAACAGATAAACCAATTTATGTAAAGCAAACTTTATTAACGTTCTCCTCAAAGCAGATTCTACTCCTTGTCTTTATGTCGGAGTAAATTTACACAAGATTGGGTACATCGAGGGAAAAATCATTTGTATGATATTACGTGCAGGTTCAAAACAGAAATCCAATATGCCCCGAAATATTTTCATTTCCCCGAAGTATTTCAATATCACGGGGTATTAACGCAAAATTGGTGTAACAAAAAAACTTTTTACATTAAATTTGAATTACTTCTCTGTACGATCTGTTGAATTCCCTATTTAACAAATATATTAAAAGTCAACCTTTTTAATACAAAAAGCACAAATATGTCGAAAAAAAGTTTGAATAATTTTTGAAATATTAAAACATGATTGATATATGTTTATAAATTTCTACTTATAATATATTGATATATTATAAGTAGAAATTTTGAATTGATATTTAATAAATGAAATGTCATCATTATTAATTGCTTAAACAGTGTTTTTAAATCATGTTCTACCATAGTTGCTTAATATTTATTACCATGTTTTTACATTTATTACCAAATGTCAAATTTAAATAATGAAATGTCAGAGCTGTGAACAATTTAACCTTCTCTATTTTCAGTAATTAATAACGACACAACTGTTTAACTCATTGCAAATGTTGTGAATTAAATTGGTATATTTTAATACCAACCAGATTATAAAATTTTAATATTTTATAATCTGAAAGTTTCTTTAACTTTCGCTAAATTCACATCAAATTCTCATGGCTGAAATAATATTAAATTGGTTACAAATAAAATTTCATGTGCTCCATATATGTTTGTCAACTTTAAACTTTTTTCATCCAAAATTCGCCGAGTTATAACGGTTTGAAAATTGGCAAATTTTCACGATTTTCAAGTGACTCGTTTTTCTCTCCACCAGTGTAATTCAAATATATTGCGAAAATTGGGAATATATTGGGAATACATCGGGAAATTAATTTTTATTTATAAAAAATATATCGGGACCAGCGATACACAAATATAGCTGAAGAAAGTAAATTCCAAATCGTTTTAATGTCGTTTAAAGGGAAGAGAATTTCAAGCTGAATATCTTTGCTTGCAGAAAACGTTAAAGTTTCGATTATTTCGACTATTTCGACAATTACTCCGACAAAAGGCTTTTTCGAATGGCCCAAGAAGCACTCGTGAAAACGAACTTTCGTTAAACGACTGGCTTTTTCGAACGCGTCTTTTAAGAGCATGGAAATAGTGTTACCAGCGAACTTGCTAGTTATGGTTGTAAAATTGGTGGTCAGCGAACGAAAACGTGCTTACTCAAGTCAATTTGTTTTGCTCGGTTTTGTTTGCTTTTACACTTTGCCTTCGCATACAAGTTCGCTGAAAGTTTAACAACTATTAATTTGCTTGAACCATTAGCGAACAATTCCCTATTTTTCCAAACTGAAATAAATAACAAAATAACAAAACTTGCATCCCAGTTGTTGGATTTGCAGTATAAGAATTCCGAACGAATTTCCTTTTTAAGATAAAACTTCAAGAGGACTATTTGACAGTCTCAAGTTTCACAGAGTTGCCTCAATTTTATCATATACCTCACATCGAATATACATATCTCGATTGTACTATTCGTATTTTGACAAGAATGTTATTTAGCAGTAGTGATAACTGAAGGTAACATTTCTGATACTTTGAGAAGCTCTGTCTAGGATATCGGAAACAATCTGTGCTCTAAAATATTGAAAATTGATGAACACTTCACAACTTTGACGTGGATGTAATCTGATTCTGTAAATTCGGTACTGCAAATCGTTTTTGAAGTAATATGATTTTAGAAAAGGTCAAGAATAGATGTAGTCAGAAAAATTAACGGAGTTAATTTTATTGTTTAAAGTTCGTCAGGTGAAAAATAATGTATGTCAATATTATATGGTGAATTTTACCAAAATGGCTTCTAATTTTGCAGAGTACTTCAGTCATCTATTTCAACCAACACCTTTTGTGTTATTACACGATCTTGTTCTATTTGAGTTCCAACGAAATTGCATTACTGTGATAGTTACGAAATAACGACAGTCTTCTAGAATGCATAAACAAGGTCATTTATAATGAAACATTTAATCACTGCTTTCTGTAATATACCATTCACAAAAATTATATGAATAAAATCGTATTAACGTAATTTGTAATAAAATTGTAATATAATGCTCAAATTGATTTCAAAATAACAAAAAAACGTGTTTGAATCTTAATGCGTTCGAAAATATTTAAGACATTTCCCTTTAATGGTTTTTTCAACGTCAGTGGTATTTTCTCCCTTCAATCAGTGGATTCCGGATCAGTTTATACGAGTCTGAGAGAACCGTGAGTTAATAGAGCGCCAACCGGCAAGCCAGACAAGTATTACGCGTTCATTTATCACCAACACATAATAAAAAAAATTAGCTTCGAAGCTTAAAGCGTCATTTCTATCACGAAGGAAATACACAAACAAAGAAAAAAATGCTTATTGCTCTTGAAAAAAGCGATCAATTCACTCTAGTAAAATCAGATTATGGCAATGTATAAAAAACGTTAACGTATCGACAGGTACTTTTCGAAGTAGTTCAATCTGTTTTACTTCTATACAGATCAGGGTTTATCGTGAGAAATAATCACATTATCAATATTCGAAAGGTGCATTCTTTTTTTTAATTACGTTATTTCAATATTTTCCCTTTAAGTGAAATTTTTAGATGTATTATAGAAAATTAATAAAATAGTGAACAATTTTTTTTAAAGGTATTGTATATTTACTTCCGACAAATATTGATTTGAAATTTTTCTGATAAAATTGCAAAATTGTTTTTTAATAATTTTGGAATTTTATCGGAAATGAATAACAACTTCAATGGTACATAAAGTTTTAAACTCATTTCACTCCCATTTACTTGGAGTATATCCCTCATGCTGTGAATCTATTTGTTCGATAGTACAAACTCTAGGTTTGTTATGTTTGGAATGTGATTAAACAGATTAAATAAGTCCTTGAAATGTGGAGCTAGAACATATTCTATTTAAATAATATATTGAATTTAATTCTACTAATACGAGTTGGCAAATTAATAAACGTCTTTGGTCAATATATTTATCTTTTTACTAGGGGTATAATTTATTTCAATATTACTACTTTTTGCTAAAAATATTTGTTAAAATCCGATGCTTTTAATAACTTTTTTTCGTTTGTCATGCCTAACTAATATAATTATTACAGTTTCGTATTCATTAACTTAACGTAGTTTATTATTTTAAAAGAATTCAAATATTAAAATATAATAAAATATATTATCAATATATAAATAAGTATTGATAAATACATCTTTTACAAAGACATGTGAAAAGGGACAGTTTTGTACGAAATAACATATGTTTTGAAACAAGAAGTTCTTGTTCAAAAAGACAGACTTTTTCAATTAAATCGAATATTTCTAATAATGTATGTATGAAATAAGAAGTATTTCTTCCTTTTATTCCTTCAATCGAACAATTTTCTTTGGGAGAGTGATTCTTCCAAAGAAAATGTAAACGACTGCACAAAAGAGCTTTTGAGATTAAGTTTACTAGAGCATTGGAATTTATATATTTTGGCCGGGTTATAAAGAGGGTCATTTGTCTTTATTACAATGACTTTTGCTGGGTCGTATTTATGTGAACGTAAATTTTTTTATCGAAATATCAGATTTGTATATCGCCGGAATTTCACTGAAATATAATGTGAAACTGACCTTAAACATTTAAAGAGGATAAGAAACAGAATGCTTTTCTTTAAAGAAATGCGTTTTTTATTCGAGATATTTTATAATTTGAAAAAGATATCGCGACAACAAAATCCGGTCGAAAAATTATATCTCGTTAATGCAGTGTTAAAAATTTCATCACCAAATTTTAATCCAGCATTATTTTTCAAAAATTTTAACCAAAGTAAATTACATCAATATACTCTTCTATCTATGCGGATTTTGGTTAACATATATGGCCAATTTATGGAAATTTCGAAACCATATATGACCTAATATATTCATATATTTATATAAGGCCTATATGTTTTTCACTATCACCAAATATATTTATACATTATAAATATGGCCCATATATGTTTCATTCTTATTACAGAAATTCCTATTAAGAAAAGTTCTTTATTATTTGGATGTCGTTTCAATTTAACTCATCTCGTTTGCTAAAGCTTCTGTCGATAAAACACATGCAATCGTTTTAGCACCAGCAAAGTAAAATCTCTTCGACAATACTTCAAGTAATTGTCCACGCGATTAAAACTTGTTGTCAGACATGATTACTTTAGGTCAGTGACACTAAATTCAGAATAATTGAAATAGTCATGGATACTATCATTTTTAGAATAATGTAGTTAACAGAAGTTAACAGAATTTGAAGATTGAAAAGTAAAGTTAACATGGCTTTGTTAAAATTAACAAAACCATATTAAGCTCATGCTCTATTCATTAATCTTATTCCAAAGTGCTGCTAATTACGTTGCGTTTCAATAAAAAATTCATTACGTATTTGAGGACACATTTCACATTTCAAACTTGTAATAAATTTCTACTGATTATAAATCCAATTACGAACACTCATTCAACCCAATATTTCAGCATCCTAACTTTCGCTGGTAATAAATTTAAATCACTTTTACCAGAACATAAAACGTTCGTAGAATGTAATCTTGTTTGCAAAGTTAATAATAAAGTGGCAAAGGAACGTACGAAATGAAACCGTCGTATTTGCCCATTATTTTTGTTACTTGATTTAAGCACCTTAAATATCTTATTAGAAACTATTTAAATGTTCTTATTTTATAATTGTATTAATGTTTTTATTCATGTAATTAATGAAATATTTGAAATCAGATAAGAAACAATTTAGTGTTCAACTTTTTTTTCGTCACAGTCCCAAAAAACTCTATTAATTCGCTAGAAACCAGAACATAACGCCCTTGTTAAATAAATAATTTTTTTATTCAATAGGATTCGTCTCTTTGGCATATCCCGTTTTTGTCCAAAATGTGTAAATACATATACAATTGATCCGTATTTATATGTGTACATGGAAATAGAAATACTATCTATCGATTTCTAGGTGGATTTTCTCCATTTTTATTTACATCTATGCGTTTTTCAAAGATTTTTCAACAGGAACGTCACATGATAAATTTGCTAACTTCCTTTCAATCGCGAATGAATGAATCGCGACGAGAGATTTTCATCGTAACCGAACGGAACGGACGAACCGAAGTCTGATAGATGACATTCGATGGGCGGATAAGAGGTACCCGTGAAGAGGATCTATAACGTTCTGAGGCTGTGTACCTTTCGTCTAATCTAAAAGAAGATCTGGACAAGTCACTCCAAGCACTCATACTCCTACTCCTTCGTCGAGACGGCTGAGGTGCCAACAATCTGCAGCTACTCCTTCTCCTCGTTGAAGCCAAGTTCTCCGCTTGAAAGTAGACCCGTGGCGCGGAATGCACCTTTTGATTATTCGGTGGCGTCGAGGTCGGCGTCACAACCGTGGAATTATGAAATTCGGGGAGAGCCTCATAATCCCATCCTCGCGAGCCCATCTCTAGCAGAGGCTCCGATGAGGCGTTCGAACCTCCAAGAGGTTCCCGAGGCTCGTTGTAAGCCGACAGGACGACCGCTATAGGAACGTCATGTTGCGAACCGGAGACTGACCGTCGAAACGTCTCACACTTCGATGCATGCTTGTTTTCCATCCACTGTACTCCACAAACGACCGTTCACCGTCATTGCAAAAGCTTTCACGCGTTCGGTTATTAGATCAAAGTAAAAGGACACTTTTTTCTCCATGCGCACGAAAACGCGCGCTTTCGGTGTTTTGTCATCGCTAACGAGGTAAAGAGCCGCACAAAATCATTTAGTTAACTGACCGGCGTTGAAATCGACGATTCACTTCTGATTCTGCCGCGAGGTGTTTGTTTATTTCCACAAGGTCACGTTTGTACACCTGTTGTCATTCGTCCGCGACCAAAACACTGGGTCCGGGTGTTCTGGAGACCCTTGCTACTGGTCAAGGTCAACACTTAATGTGGTCAGAACGACGAATGATTCGTTCGTCGTCATAACTTGAGCGGTAACGATAAAAAAGTATTCTAAGAGTCGTTCTCGGCTAGTATTACAGCCAGTCACATTTACGAGCCGACGAGGGAAACCCCTTAATCGCCGACCACCGACTGCGAGACAGATCACCCTAATGTCCGCACTCGACTAGAAAAACATATGTCGCTTCTGTCCTTCCTCATCTCGCCATGACCACCGACATATGTTTCAACCAGAGACCTCGTGATCCAGCTGTCGATCGCTGACATTCCCTCTGACACCCCGAGCAGATGACCAGGAAACTGACCTGGGATCATCGGTGCCCCGATTCGTAGGTCAGGGACAAGAGCACTTGGACTTGTAGGGGCCAAGACTGGGGGGAGCCTCGGCGTCCACATAATTGATCGCCAGCCAGAGTGTCACGTGTTTTCAGACCCTACCATCCGGACGCCACCAGGATACCCCAGGAACGAGCAAAATGATATCCTTCCTATTGCCTTCCAAGGAGATGTCCACAGATCTCAGAGCGGTCTAATCAAATTTGCAGACCATCGGTCACTTCTGGGACTGCCTTTACAACTTAGACCATACCACTTCCGTACAGCTGGACCCTCTGGTTGCACCGGATGACGAAACTAGGAATTCACGTGCACCGTATTGTCATGGTTATTGCTCCAGACGACCCTGTCCGGCCCGTCGCCTTGCGTTCCAGTGTTCCAGCAGCAGCTCGAGGCACATATCGACGTGACGAATTCCGGAGATGGTAGCGCACACGCGATCACGTCCTTACATGGACACCCGACATATCAGCGCGTCGCAGGGGGTGCACGTAACCCCCCCGTTCGCCTATGGCCAAGACGAACACGCGCATCACAAATACACGCCGTGCATCTCATCTCAATGGCGTTTTGCGCGCGGGGGAGGTGGTCCAGAGCTCGCCACCCCTACTGCAGTACATCGTAGCGGTTACTCTCGTATTCTCCGGAGCCCCTCTCTCAGCTCTACGCTTCTCTGTCGACCTATCCCGGTCTCCCTAGCTCTTTCTCCCTTGCGCATCCTCCCTCCGGCGCGCAGACCCTCTCTGTCGCACCAAAGAGTTCCGGGTATGGGTGTCCTTGTTGGTCGTCCCAGCTCTGTGACTTGATAGTGGCGTAATGTGCGCACACATGCACGTGGCGCCGCCGTTGTCAAGGCGACTGCGCCAAGCTAAGCTTCTTTCGGCAGGAAGCTTCGTTTGGAAAGTGACGAAAGCTGGGTGTTACGTCAAAGTGCGTGTACGACAGGATGGGTATTATGGTGTTGCTGGGCAGAGACGAGGAGGATGGTGGTTGAATTTTATCGGTGGGATGGCAGCGGGAGGCTGCAGGGATGACCCAGAACGCGAGGAGGTTAGGAAGAGGATGAATGTCGGATGGCGGGTGTTAAAAGTCGGTTTAGTAAACGTGGAAAATGTGGGCGAAGTAGATTGTAAACAGTGGAATTGGAGTGGGGATTGCAGACGAAACAAAATAGGCATTGGTAATGTTTTGAGCGAGAATGAGTTTTGTTTTGTCAATTGTCTCTAGTTGACCTTTGGATTCAAAACTTTGTAAATGCTTTGTTGTGAGCTATATGTTTTCATTTTATCAGGGGTTAACATGAAAACACTTGTTTTTACAGTGTGCACACGAGGAAAACAAGTGTCTCATTTCAAAACTTTACTCATTATTGGTGTTTACTTTTCTCCATAAGAAAGTCATGACGATCTCTTCGTAAATGATTCTACTTTTGTTGTACTAAATCCCTTTTCACTCTTAATGGCTTTTACATTCTCTAACTTCCTTCCTGCCCGAGCTCCTACTTCTGGGATTTGATTCGAAATCTTGACCAGCGATAGTTTATTCAGATTTTACGAGAAAATGTGAAATTTGTCATTGGACTACATGTGAAGTATTTTGTCGTCCCATTTTGAGTCGTCCATTTCCACTTCCGACATGTACCGATATTCCAATTTTAGGATTGATGGGTGAATGAGGTGTCACCATCGCTGAAAGATGGATGATCCATTTGTGAATTGACGTCGAACAGGTGCTCGAATTATAATATTTAGGGTCGACTCGATGTTTGATGAATGGCATTACGTAGAGCCGCATTGATTCGCGCAGCAGACGAAATTGTTGGCCGCGCACGCGCAGACAACATGAGATTCGGCAGCGCGAATCTCGAATTATGTTGTCACGTGCGTTCCAGCACAACGATGCACAGAACGCATCTGCCCCATACTGAAACAACGATTTGAGATTGTGGCTGCTCGCAGAGTTCAACTTGATTTGCTTTTGTTTCCGCGGATTTAATAGTGTTATCACGTCAATGGTTTGCCCGCGGAATGCAAGCAATCTAATTTCATTTTTTTGAGTGTGGAATCAAATGCGTCGGCTTGAAGTGCCGCAATCAAACGTGTTTTATGTTTCTGTTTCTATTTTTGAGTTCACCTATGTTTCTATTTTAATTTACACCTTTTTATAGTTTGTTTTCATGAGATGAATTATTGTCGAATGGATTGACACGAAATGAAAATCTTACTCCTTATATGAGTGAAACCATTTTTTAATACAATTGTTTAAAATAAAATTTAAACAGTCTCCCCATTTAATATAATGGAAGAAAATGTTAATAGTTATATAATATTACAATTTATTTTACTAATATGAATTTAGAATAAATTGTGTACATGGATAGTACGTTGTGGCTACTATTGTTGTTTTATTGCAATATTGATTTCAATAAAACAATTTGTCAGGTCTCCAAAGAATCAAGTAAAAATGATATAAATTTGGCGCTCTCTATGTTATGTGACTGAAGTATATTTCTTCTACGAGGACAGAAAGCTATATCCACTTCAGTATCGAGTTATTTATAATAACTGTCGATAAAGTAGAGGATTATCTCTGTCTAAACTTGAGCGTTATAACAAGTGGTGATATATTGTCAGATTTAAACCGTAAGAAGATTTCATTGGTCATCAATGGCAGATTTCATAACGGTTGAAAACATTTAAAATGTACATAAAAGTTTACTTTGAAGTTATCACAAAGCTTACCTATGTGTAAATAAATTACAAAATGGTAATAAAAATATGACAATTTTCAAAAAACTAAATAATATTACGATTATTAGAGGGAATATATTTGTTTCTATATTTTTCAAATAAATGTCTTCAAATATAATTTCAATTACTGAAAAAAATATAATTATGAATTATAGTTTATCGGTTTGTAAGGTATAGATAAAAAGAAGAATTCGAAATAAAGTCCGGAAACTTTTTTCTCGCGAATCTTAAAAGGTATTAAGAATCAGTTTGGAATCAGAATCTAAGTTGAAAGTAAAAAGTGAGTAAAAAGTCAAATGAATCGTGTGTAATTGAAAAAAGTTATCTGCCATTATACTTCCATTTAAATATGCATATGTTTTAAACGTATCAGACATTGGAATTGAATCTTAAAAAATCGCAGAAAAAGGAACGCTTAAGAGCAAAGAAAAACAGAATGTAATTTGTCTTGTAACTCTTTTGAAAATGGTTAAAATGATTTAAAGAAAAAGATTTTAAAATTTTTCAATTCATTCAATAAAATCCTGAAACTTATACGTATCACAATTATCAAAATTATCGAAAATTGTATTATATTATAAAACTTTGTCAAAAGTCTTCGTAAAAATGCTAAATGTAACCCCTTCATTTCTCCATTAAATTAAAATTTAACATGTAATCCAATCACTTTTGGGTCATAGCCAAGGACGAAATGTGAAGTATAAAAACGAACTCATTTAAATCACTGTTTTGGCTTTGCAAATGAAATCGGTAACAAAAAATTCAAAACAGTCGTTAATCGACCAAATATCGTAATTGCATACCGCATTATATTTCGTACAAATGCAATTCAACACAAATTATAGCAATTCCGAAATCTCAGTGTCAATGTGTGAAATTTTGATTTGCATATCACACCGCGAATAGCCATTTAGTAACGGGCGTACATTTTATATAGTATCAATGTTCACACATGTGATCCTTACGATGAGTTAATATCATTACGGTTCGTAATTAAACGTTGCATTAATAACGTTATTTCCCACGAGGATATACAGCAACTATTTTGCACGTATTATGTTTACGTATTATGATTGAGGTCAGATAACTTTTATTCGTGTTTAATGAGTTCAGTTCATAATGGTATAATAGATAGAAATTTGATTACAGGGACATGTAACAAACGATTAGATAAATATAATTATTCTGTAAATCGCTAAACTGCAAAATGAATTATCGTTTTTTATTTAAATAAAAATACAGATGGCAAACTTTGATGTAAAATAAAAATGGTTAGGCAACTTAATTCATGAAATAATTTAAAATTAATTACGAAATGTAAATATAATAATTATTACATATATAAATTTACAGGAATTATTTAAACAAATGAAATAGTTAGGCTAACTTCAGGTGCGATTTTAATTTCTGTTACAAACTGAAAAAAGCGAATAATTTGAAAATAAGCGAATAATTTTTCGCTTATGACCTGTTCGACAGTGTCCGGTTCATTCCAGCAGGAAACCGTAATCTGGAGCTACAAAAGTTTGAAAAAATATCAAATTTCAATGGATTCCGATGGAAATTCCAGACGTTATTAGCAACTAACCGTAAATACAGACAAAAATAAGATTTTCAAGAGATCGGTGCGCCCTTTAGATTTCATTTAAAATCATTACATTGTTGTTTGAGCTTATTTCTTCATCAAAACTATCACGTTATCAATAAGCCAGAAACAAATTTTTGTTCGATACACTCTACTAGATATAAGTAAAACTGATGTTCTATCAGGGAATTCCCTGCTTATTATTTTTCCAACAATATTTTCAGTAATTAAGTTCCAGTACGAACGATCGAATAAGATTGGTATTAAGTTTAAGTTCGTTAAGTTTAGTATAAATTTGAGTAGCTTTTCTAACTTACCATTTAACCATCTCCATCTGAGTGGAATAGCGAACTTCCGGTAAATAGGTTAATTGATGTGACAATTTGTAAAGCAAATTGGAACTTCTGGATCTGGTGAGATCAACCTCTGTTTGGAAATCAAGTGGCGAAACGTGCTTTTACCCGGACAAACTGTTATAGAACATAAATACCATATTTTCGTCCATAGTACGGTCCATATTATATGGAAATACGGGAAGATGTGGACCAGAGTTGGGTAATAAATGAAAATATGTTATATTGTTAATGTTGTGTTTCCAAAAATAACAATGTTTAACCATTCATTAATGGTTGCTGTTTAAACAACTGGACATCATACTGGTATACAAATTATGTTAATTTGTATACAGTTGGTATACAACTGGTATATAAATTAACAAAAAATAGCCAAGAAAACAAAACTCCAGATTCTGCGAAGAAATAAGAAGCTTTTTGGTTATTTTATTAAGAGGTTCGATATGGTTTTTTCTGTGCTTTTTGCTTACTTTCATAAAATATATCACATTTATAATATTTCCTGAGAAATCATGATTGAATAAATGTTTAATGGAAACAGTATGAAAGAAATTAACAGTTATTGCCCAACTCTGATGTGGACTTTATATATGAAAGTCTATTACAGTATTAGGAAAATCTTCAAATAGTTAGATACATAATATTTCTAGTTAATCTTAATGTTATATGTAGTATAAGGGCGAATCTGCCGTCAACAGATTCGTGTTAAATTTTATTTCGTGACTTTAACTCAATGAAATTCACAAATAGAAAATAATCAGATCGCGTTTAATCGCGAAACACAATACAAGTCCACCACATTCGATGCATAAACTAAGTCGCGGTCGCGGTTTAGTATGGGATTTAATCCCGGATGATTAGCGGTCGCGATTGCAGCAACAGGTTCACAAACCTGGTTGCTCAAGGGTGGAGTCCAGGAGATGTTCCACACAATAGGACACACGTCCAATCAAAGGACTTCGCGGGACATGTTATCCATACGACGAGCGCGGCCAAAGAGATAAGAGAATCGCTAACGCAACTTGCCATGACGCAACATACATTTGTTTTTCTTTTTTCGTGACGCATCAAATATATAGACGGTGGTATTTAAACCTATTAACTATTAAAGCTGTTTAGAATAACGTATACATTTTTATAACTATATATACCAAGAATCAAAAAATATATTTCTAAATATAAATTCTATAAATATTTTTTTCTCGACGTCTCAGGAATTTATATGATCGATATACCGAGGGTTTTAACGCTTAAGGGGTAATTTTACAAAGTAAGAGCTATTTTCAATTGATAGTCTTATTATAGTCTAAAATATGGGTGTAATTCGAATTATTCCATCATGTCGATGTTGGCAACCTCATTTTTCATTTTGTCCAAGCGCAGTACAGGAGCTGGTTTGAAATTCGAACTTCACAGTCTGAAACTGTCTAAAATTAGTCTAAATTTATGGTAAAGAGATGGTCAATTTTTTCTAAGTAAGGATGTCAACTTTTGCTGACGTTCATTTTATATACAAGGTGTTCCATTTAAATTGCTTTTGGAAACATATCTAAAAGTACGCATCGGATCAATAAAAAAGGGTAATGGAAGTTGCTTGCATCAATGGGGTCATCCAATGATACCAAATTCGACCTCCACCTCCACCCGTAAGAGGGTATTATTGATTATCCCTAAATCTCACCCAAAACAAGCATCACCTTGGTCAGGGGCGAGGGGGCACAATCAAAACAAGCACCCCGTTGTTTATAGGAGAGGGGCCTCACGCAAAACATGCATCCTGTTAGTGAGAGGCGAGAGGTCTCACCCAAAACAGGCATCCCGTTGTTGAGAGGCAATGGGACTCAACCAAAACAAGCAACCCATTGGTGAGAGGTGAGGGGACCCACCCAAAATAAGCACCCCGATAATGAGAGACGAGGGGAATCACCGAAAATATGTTGGTGCAATGGACCCAAACAAGTACCCCATTGACGAGAGGCGAGAGAACTCAACCAAAACATACATCCTGTTGGTGAGAGGCGAGGGGACTCACCCAAAACAGGCATCCCGTTGTTGAGAGGCAATGGGACTCAACCAAAACAAGCAACCCATTGGTGAGAGGTGA
>JABFPB010002801.1:0-18906 GCA_022817645.1 Ceratoteleas bidentatus | reverse complement strand
CACGGAAAAAATTTAACACCACTGTCTGGTGATAATAACATCAACCGAAGAAATTTAAGCGTTTGGCATCATTAACACTAATGAATAGTGTTAAAATCCCAATGTCTGGTATTAAAACCTCAGTGTCTGGCGCAGAAACACCAACGTCTGGTGTGTAAACCTCAGACGTTGAGGTTATTCCTCATTTGAATTTTGACACCAATCAGTGGTTTTAATAACACTAGTCGCTGGTGTATTTTTTCTCCGTGTAGGTAATCCAAAATAATACTACCAATTCGGTAAATTCCTTGACAAAACCCTCAGATACGAATGGATACAATTAGAATCAATCTTAATGATGAATCTGCCTAACTGACTGTTTTTCCCCATGAATATCATTTTAGACGTGACGATGCGGTTCTGTTTCAGCCGAAGACGCGGCACCAGCGGCCGTACGGCTGGGAGACCAGCACCAAGAACCCCGAGCCTTTCCGGCTGGCCGAGCCTCCGAGTCCTCCGAGCAAATTCGCCAGTCTGCCTTACGACGCCAAGGTCACGTTCAACTGGATCCCGCCGCGCACCAACCCCACGGCTGTGGAGAAGCACCGCGAGGTGCGCCGGCGCTCGTCCGAAGAGGGCCTGGAGCAGATGCCCAGCCAGGCGACTAGCCCGAGCAAGGACCGCGCCGCGGTGCTACGCAAGCAGCGCCAGAACGACATCACCAAGTCCAGCAGCGTCGAGGACCGGTTGCTGATGAACAGCCACCGCCGCTCCTCGTCCTCCTCCTCGCGCTGCCGCATCAATTCCGACTCCAGCGAGGGCCGTTTCTCCAGGAACTCCGAGTCCGAGCGCTCTTCCATGCCGAGGTCAAGCTCCGTCAGCGTCGAGCGGTTCTCCATGCGAGCCAACTGCGACTCTTCCGACTTCTCTAGGGCTAACTCTGAGTCGAACGAAAGGTGCGCTTAATTTGCCTGCATTTTATTGGAGACCAGACTAGACATTATTATCTCCCAATTAAGGTACACGGGGAGAACAAATGGTCACCCAAGTCGAAGAGCACCTCGACTGGTGCTTCCATGACACCTCCATTCAGCTAATTGCCAATGAACCAAGTGCAAATACATACACTATAAAAGCAAGTCTCTTACACATCTCTTGAAATAAGAGGTTAAGAGGTTTAATCTATCATTTTGACTACATTTACTCTCTTTTCAGACAAAACCTCTTAAAATAAGAGGTTTGTTTTTCCAGTGTAATATAAGACAGAATTTCGAAACAAAAACGTTCTGCTTTTTTTGGATTGCTCGCGCTACTACGAGCTTGTTTTCAAACACATTATGTTGTAAATTCTAGTGCAAGATTGTTGTTCGTTCAATGGCATTTTAGCTCCCTGTGTATGTTTCTGAACTTAACCGTGACGTGCCTCGAATCGTTTGTAGGTGAGGTTAAAATGACATAGTGTACGTGGGTTAGTGTTTACAGGGGTACAAAACATGTGTTGACAATTTACTTCTCGGGTCCTCCTGTAGAGGCGCTGTTGCGATTTAAATTGCATAGCGAACAGCTCCTATACAGGAGCAACCACGAAGTAAACATTTTTTTACCAGAACACATTTTTTATATGGTGTACCACCCCTGGTGTATACATTTGATAAGCATGGATGGAGGGAAACTATTCTATAGTAGTGTGCACGAAAAAACAGTGGCGGAGATATGTAAGAACAGATAATCAGTTCAAAATTTAATATATTTATACAAACATACGAATATACCTATATTCTAGTTTAAGTCATTATGTCATGGGTAATCAGCATTAACCGTGCTAAATTTGTTTTTCTAGAAGTCACTCCAATTATCACTTTCTTAATCTTTGGAAAGACAAAAATTATTATTTCTATCACACCTGAAACAATTTAAGATCAGGTGTGATAGAAGAGGTCATGAGTATATTGCAAAAAAATATATTTATTTTGATATTAAGTCGCTGAGCATTATTTTAATGTTACACAATCATGAAAAATAGTTTTTTCATGATTGGGTTTCAATCCAATCAATAGAAAAAAATCGTATGCAAATCAAAATATAAGAAATGTTGAGAAATGCGTCGTAAAAGGCAACAAATACACGATGGAAGATCATAACGAAGACGTCCTTCTTTATTAAATCTTTCCTTCTTATTTAACTTTTACATATTTTTATCCCTCACAGCGTAACTTACCCAGACAATATATTAAACTAAATAAGTAATTTTTGCATATTGCTGTAAAGCCAAAATTTTACTTTCGGCGCTGTTCTGTAATATCGCCAGCAACTGAGTTCCTGATTTGAAACGTAAAGTGTGTTATCTGCGTGGAGCGCTTTGTAACTAACAGCTTTTTGTGGATAGGTTGACGTTTAATCCATCGAAGGTAAATCTTTTTTCAAGACATACTTAGCCACATAGTATGGCCAATTAAACAGAAAATCCATTTTTTGAAAAGGTAAATGGAAATATTAAAAGTTGTCAATATGAGCAATAATTTCAAAAAGTCTTTTTATGAAACATTAAAGATTGGATTCTAATAGGAATTAGATTAAATTTACACCAGAATAACTGAACTATTAATTTTAGTCACCATTTACTTATTCAAACTATCCATAGAATGATGTAATAGTTTGCATTACTTTGATGCAATTATAATTCAATTAAATTAATATTAAATTCATAAAAACTATGACTTATTAAATTAATAACTAAATCTAAATTTCAACAATCCCAAAGACATATTAACCACGCCATTAAAATTACTCAAACGACATTCATTAATTTCCATGAGTCATTTCGTCTCCAGTTAGAGTAACGACTGTAATTAACTCAGCTTAAAAGATTGTCACCCAGTAATTTGCAAATAAATTGTTCGGTTGAAAATAATTCTTTGCGAACAGAAAACTTATAAACAAGGCACTTTAGCGAATGCAAATAAACGCCGTAAATACAGACCTCGGTCTTCAGTATTTCACAGGGTTTAAACACCCTGATTACCTCATTGCCAAGACGTCGGAGTAGCTGTCTTCCCCTGGGAGGCTGTTTGAGAAACGTCGCCGCCAAGATATGTAGGCAGTGAAAATGTAATTCCTATGGGAACCGTCGATCATCTCAGTTCGACGACTTTCGAATAAGAATAAATTTAGAACAAGAAATACCCACACGCTCCTCTTCCAGTCAATTCCACCAATTAATCACAAATGTAACGTAACGTTGTTTGTGCCAAAGATCTAGGGCCCTCATTAATACTCAACCTCTCCAGCTGATCACTAAACTTGAACTGTTGTTCAGCTTGACAAATCGAGGCCATCTTTCACAATTAACATTTATATCCGCCTGCAGTGTCTCACTTTGTAACTAATACCCATTTTAATCTGGCTTATTGCACTTTCATTTGAAGAAACGGTTCAATCTCACTTGACAAAAAATGATCCTTTCATTCAATCCAATGCCCCGGATTGTCTCAGCTGAACTTCAGTCATGATCAATCGACTCTTCCCTGTGAAGGAAATCAATTAAAAATAATTCATTATTATTTTCAGAAAAAGAGCTAGACACAAATTTACTCATTTTCAAATGGTGGCAACTTTTGAAAATTGCGTGGAACTTTTTCAGGTGGAAAATCATCCCTTTCCAACAAAATTTCGTTAGTTTGAAACCTAACGAAAAATGTAAAAAAAACTTGTTTTTTTCATAACGGTTCACTGGGTTGCCCCCTTAACCAGTGAACATTGAGATTGCAGGATCGAAACGAAAAACACCACAGTGGGATTTATTTCAGGTTCCACTCGGACTTCTCGATAGCGGTGGCGAGCGCCAGCTCGAATGACCATGTGTCCGTGGCAACCTCCGACCCGTTCTCCATCAGGAACCTGGATTTCGCGTCCTTTTCCCTGCAGCATGCTGACTCGAGTGAGCGGTTTTCCGCGAGGACGTCAGACAGGTGCTCGGAGGAGCCTTTCTCGGACATGTTCTCAACGCGGAATTCGGACTTCTCCACGCGGAACTCGACAGATTTCCGGACGCAATCCGAGGAAGAGCGCTTCTCGGACGACTCGCTGGAAGAATTGCTACCGCCACCACCGCCGATCGGCAATAGGCACTCAATCGCCTGGGAGGTCTCCCTCGAGGACGACCCACTGTATGCCCCGGGTAGCACCAAAGTCGTCGGCAGAAGACGGAGAAAGAGCAGCGATGTTTCGAGTACGTTTCGATGCTATTTTGAATAACAAAAAAAATCTTAAAAACGCATCGTTGTGAATTTTTGACAATGGATGCGTTATACGATGGAAGATATATTCATCTTCAATAATCCGAAACTGTATTTGTCTCAGATAAAGCAGTGCAGAGAAATCTCTGAAACAGGTGCAAGGGGCGCATTTTACGGGATGGGGTGTGGAGGCGGAATTAGGTGGAGGGGGGATTTAATATTAAAGTTGAATATTTGGTATATCAGAGATATGAAAACACATTATTCTAGGTCGTTTCTTTATATTAAAAATAATATGAACGTAGGTCAGTTTTTACGAAACAGAAAGTGTATATGCGCTTAAAAAACTGTACGTTTATGTTAATTTCACTTCTGCTTATCAGCTAGATAAATTTGTAAATTTATTCTTCTCTTTATTATAAAAGTATGTATTTTCCAATAAAAAGAAATAAAATTTACAAAAATGTGTAAAACAATAAAATGATTTTAATATAAATGTCTAGAGCTTTAAAAAAAGTAATAACTGTCAGTTAATACATTATAATAAATGAAATTTTATATCTAAAGTATCATACAATCAAAATATCGTTCTTTTGAAGTTATAGTTTAATACAAAAATAGTTTGTCCGATACCAATACGACACTTTTAAATGCTTCCCTTTTAATATTGGCATAGAATATTTTTAAACTAATTTCCTTTTCCAATAAAAACATGAGTTTGATAAAATATACAGGGACGGAGTTCAACTGAACTTTTAATTCGTTACTAAATCGAAAAAACACAAAATAATCCGAATTTTTAGAACCTAAAACTTTACAACTTCCGTTAATGAAAATCGGTTATGCAATAAAAAGTCAATGTTCATTTCTCACTTCAACGAAAATCAACAAAAACTCAACCGGATAAACATTCAAGTATTTATAAACGTACATGTTAATTATAAAATTGTAATATTACATTGTTTTCGTAACATAACATATTTTTGTTATTGACACGTATATTACACACTATATAACAATAATATATTTTTGTAAAGCTGAAACTTTTTTATTTAAACGCGGTGCGAATATTACCACCTTTTTCACAAATTTAATAAGTGCCAGATGATGATATCAGTAATTAGCTATCTGTTTAAATAAAGTATGCAATTTTATACGGAATCTTGCTGCTGGCGAGAAAACTTTTATAATGCGCGAAAATGCACTTTTGTGCGCGAAATCTCATATTTCGCTGCAACATGATTTTACACGTAACGTCAGGTGTTCCGCATTGCCTTGAGGGATGCGAAACACCTGCCAAGCTAAAAGGCTAAGATGTTATCTCGAGTACATCGGTTCGAACTAAGCATTTAGGATGAGATTTTGACGTAACTCTGCGTCTTGTGCATATCTTATCACAAATTATGACGCCTTCTCGTGATAACAAATTGTTCTTACTGCGGATGCTACTAAAAAAACCAAAGCCAACAAATTCGTCGGAAATCGCGAATTATCGTTCGC
The DNA here is from genome assembly GCA_022817645.1 of Ceratoteleas bidentatus. Taxonomy (NCBI): domain Eukaryota; kingdom Metazoa; phylum Arthropoda; class Insecta; order Hymenoptera; family Scelionidae; genus Ceratoteleas; species Ceratoteleas bidentatus. The sequence continues at coordinate 13,192 of JABFPB010002801.1, read as the reverse complement.
GATTTCCGACGCACAAACAAAATCAGATATCCGATTTAACAGAAATGTCGGGCATGCTATATGTCTTCATTTCGAAAGTTAAAACGAAATTGAATTCTGTTCAATTCCTTCTTGTTCGCCGTACGAAGTTTTATAAAAGTTCGCAGGAGTCTTTCAACGTAGTTTGCATGTAAAAAAACCTGCGGGAGTATGGTCACGTTGCTGATTTCTTACAATTGCACTTGCGTTGTTAATTTATTGCTTTATGAAGAATCCATAATCGCGAGGAGTTTTGAAAGTTTATAATTGAAATAAAAAAGTGACTTATTAACGCATAAGGAGCAAATAATGGTTATAAGTGGATGAAATGGAAACAGAAACAAATAATCGATAAATCTGTTCATTGGTTTTATTTGACAAACAATTGAGAACATTGAGGTATTGAGAAATTAAGCTGAAAAAAATATGCTGAGAGTAAAACTGGTACAAACATTTCTATTTTTAAGAAAAAAGTTTTAATCGCCGAAGTTCTGGATTGAACATCAAATTCAAGTTAGATTTAACTTTTTTCTTACTGCCTGATTATTGATCTGTTTTTATGGGCCAAGCTGTAATTTTCTTTGCTATCGGATAACATTAATTTTCTCATTAAGGTACAGCAGGCGTCGCGAAATATGTACGCTTTAAATCAAAACTTAAATGTAATGATTTGTTTACTTCATTATACAGTTCAGATTATTATTATCGAATCAATATGTAAATTTACAAACAGCGTTGTTTAATTTTAAACACTGATTTTTTATTACCACTAAAACATTTGAAATGTATCTAAAATCCTTTTTATGATAAAACTCTTTGTGGACAAACTACAATGACATACATGTCTTGTATTCTAGCCAATCAAAACTACACTTGCCATTTTTCTTCAAACCCTTAAAAGTTGAAACTCTAAATACTTCACTAGAAACAGAATCGGACTTGCGTTTCTTCTCCGACTCGTTTCTTTCTCTGAGATATGACCCCAATTCATGACCGCTTTAAGCAATTTAAAGAAAATTGGAATATTGTAACTCAACTTCACTGATTCAACGTTATAGTTGACACAGCTAAATTTTAATTCTTGTAACTAAATTTAATTATGGAATAACTTTAAAATTAACATTGAAAATCTGTATAATCCTAGGTTAACGATCATAAATATTTATAAAGCAAGCTTTCTTTACAGGAACTGCAACAGAATATCCGTAGATGGTAATTGAAATTGGATCTTTTTAATAAATCTCTATGAAACATTATTTCATAGAAATTCATACATAAAAATATATGGAATTCCATATCCCTTATAGAACTAATATCAATTATATGTATAATAATTTACGTACATTATATAATCAATTACAAAAAATGCCTTGCTAAGGTGCAAATGTCGATTTAATATATATATATTGAGTTAGAAAATATTTTCTATATGAGTACCATATAAATTTCCTGTTGCAATCCCTAAAGAATTTCCTTTATAAATCTCTATGATCTCTCCATATTTCCTTTCCTCCCAAAACGACATCAATCTAACTGAAGCCACGATTTGCAGGTGTCGGCTCTGCCTCGAAACTGCGTGACTTCGACGACTGGCAGGACCCCCGAGTATCCACCACCGACGACGACCTTATTTCGCCCTACTCGGACTCGTCGACCAACGACCTTGACCAGATCCACCCTTCGGACCTCTCGAAGAGCGGGACCTACGTGATCCGGCGCGGGCGCAAGAAGGAGCGCAAGACCCTGGCGAAGTCGCCCACCGATATGAAGGTCGTCTCCTTCGACGACCCTGACGAGGACTCGCGGCTCTCCGACTTCAAACGGTACTCGAGTACGTTCGACAACATCCGCAGTCTGCTGAAGGAGAGCAAAATCGAGGACCTGAGCGAACCACCAACGAGCTTCAAGCCGCCGATCCCGCCGGACCTGGTGCGCGTGGTGTCCCTGCCGGCGATCAACAACGACGTCGCGAACCGCGAACACCTGGACATGAACACCGTCGAGGAGGAGGAGTCCTCCGACATGTCCGACAAGGAAAAAGAACGCAGCAAGTTCGAGGAGGACGAACTCCTAGAGATGACGTCGTTCGCGAGACGGGGCCAGAAGTGCAACGGTCTGGGGAAGCCGCTGCCGAGCTCCAGGAGTCTGGACGTGCGGATGACCTCGCTGGCGAACGACTCCAAGATCCCGGTAAACGTGCTCATCGAGGACCAGATCGTGAAGAAGGCACTCAACGAGAACCGCCGGCAGCTCGAGAAGGTGAGCGACGCGATCAAGGAGATCGAGAGCGTGAAGAACAGCGAGAGCTACGTGGAGGGCCGACGGTGGCGCAACGGGGACGTCAAGAGCAGCGCCAAGAGGAACAGCTACGAGAGCGAGTGCGAGCGCCGGGTCTTCGACGCGCACTTCGAGCGCAACAAGAAGCAGCACAGCTCGGACTCGGAGACGTCCAAGACGAGTTCAGAATTGGAGTTCGAACGACGGAAGATGAACGGCGCGGAAGTCTACGAGTCCGGACGCAGGCCCAGGCAAAATGGCATCGAGTGCCACAAGAACGACCAGAAGCAGATCGAGAACGTCATCGACGCCATTCTCGAGGACTCCAAGAACCCGGACTTCCAGGTGAGGTGGGAATGAGAGGGGAGGGGAAGTTTATTGATCTGAGAAGAGCGTTCTTGGGGTGGAAGAAAGTTCGCGTCCTGGGGACGATTCTGGATTTAGTTCGGCACTTTGAGTTTGGGAAGAAAAATGGGTTGTTCGAGTTGCAGTGCGGGTTTAATGTTGAAACAGTCGGGTAGGCGGGGAATTGCTGGTCGATGACATGATGTATGGCTAAATTTGTTTGGATATCGACGCAGAATTAGAAATGCGGTATGAAAATACGGAAGATCCCAGATTTGTCAAGGATAACGAGATTATTGGTAAACCGATAAAAACTGCATGAAACTTTTACTCTACGCTAAACTGTAAGGGTGAGATATAAATGGTGGAAAAGAAAGAATTGCAATAAGTTTCACATTATTTCTGAAAAAAAAACTTCGCAACAAACCTAATTTTTCTGTACTCATTCCTGATGTTTAGTTTCTGTCACTTATATTTCACCTTGCTATGTACAGCACAGTAAACTTTATGTGAGATGACTCTCAATGTATCAAAAGTTGAAGTTTACATAAACTCTTCTACACAAAGTACCTATCATGTACAATTGAGATTAGTACATGTGAATTACAAATAAGTAAACATTTATTGGGACACAGATCTTGACTTTAACATTTTTTGATAAGATTAAATTATTTTTCAACGATAAAGCATGGAGTTGATCGACTAAAATGAAAAAAGTTCCCTTTTAAGATCTATTCGTAACATTGACTTGAAATTGTTTAATTACTGAATTACCATGAAGATTATAAAACTTCGCATCTTTGTGATAACTCATCATCTACAATGTCACCCAATCCATCAAAGTAAGATTATCCTAATTAAAAATACTATAGCCAAGCAAACACAATCTAAACGCGTAAAGTTGATCACTGTCCGAAAGAAGGCACGGAAGACAAACAGCGCAAAAAGTACACACAGACGGCCGGCGATGCATTTTTTGTAACGGCTTATCGTTATTCGTGTTGTTCTTCAATTACGTCTGTGTTTATCCAGGTAAGCGTGGAAGTTCTGGAGTTCCCACCCCTGCCGCCGTCGCCGGTGGAGGAGGCCGACGAGGAGAGCTCCGATGTCGGCAACAGTGCCATAATTTCCACCAAGTCGAAAAGCCATGGCAACCGAACGATGGAGTACAGACCTCGAGTGCCCCCACATCGCGGTCTTAGCATCGAGTCGAAAGATCATCAAACTTCCCTCAACACGAGGTCCATGGACGCCGGTTTTGCGAGGGGACGCCGTAATCCGCCAAATAATTCAAGACGCGAAGTGAGTTTATGAATTAATACGGAGACGCTGTCACTTTTCCGATCGATAATCGGCTGGAGTCCAACTTTTTCATTTGACGTTTGACGCTCCTTTCACCATCCTAAATGAACGATGATATGGTTCCAACTTGATTTGGGCGTATTTTAATGAAACTTCAAAGTTTTAGAAACAGTTAAAAATATACTAAACAAAATTTAGTTGAAAGGATTGCTTTTGTTTCAGAATTTATTTTCATCTTTTTACTCCTTAGATATAGACAGAAGTTATACACATAAACACATTCAATGTGTATACATCGCAGTTTACACTTAGAACTCGCCAAGACCTTTCAAGTCCTTTACTATTTAATCGGATACACCCTCAGAATACGAGATTTGGAATAATGGCTTCATACCCGACTTTTATATAGAATTCCTTTTGAATTATTTGGGTAACAGTCATCCTCTCGGGATCTTTATTTTCACGCTTTTAGCACACAGGACTGAATTACAAAATCCGCAGACACTTTGATATAAACAACTTCACATAGTCTATTCAGATATACATCATATTTTCGGATTCAAGTTTAAAAACAAATTTGAAACACATACATGATCATAAATCTTGTAAATCAACTGTCCATATATCAGGAAACATCAATATGAAATAACTCGCTGTACACCTTGCATACTGCCTGTGCCAAGTTTGATAGCTGACAAAACACATCATGTTTCAAAACGCTATGCAATATTTCTAGAGAAATTCGGAACCTAATGCAATGTTTCAAACTTACAAGGAATTCGGATTATCAAGCAGTGTAAATTAGTGAATACTATTATATATTTTTAAAATTAACGTATTTTATTAGCATTGTGCAATGTAGTATTACAATTGAATTCACGTTTTATACGATTTGAAACATTTAATTTCAAACGAACAGAGCACGTTTAAAATTCTCCCGGATACGAATACTATTTCCTTTCAAAGTGAAAGATTGACTTAATTAGTGAATACTATTATTCATTTTTTAAATTAATATTTTCCACACTTTTTTTTAATATTCTCCAATTAATTTTTTTATTATTTCCATCAATAATTTGGGGTGCCGATAAACTTTTTTTAACGGACACCCTAATACACATACAAGCGTATATGACATATATATGTCATATACGTTTATTTTTACCTAACTCTCTTTATGCAAGAGTTATATAAAATATTTACAATTTTCAAACTTTATAGCGACTTTATGGTTCATTATTTAGCAAAAATTATGGTCGACGGGCTATTTTGCACTTTTTTCGAACTGCATCTCACATAACTCTGCGGGAAATTTGATTGTTCATTTGAGTCGAGGCACCCCGAGTCTAATTAACTGTAACGTATCACGTTTCACAGGTCCGGGTGGGCAACGAACTACTCTTCTTGTCAGTACACCGTCGAGTGCGCGCTTTCTTTCTGACAGACCGCCCGGATAAATATTTATACATCCAATTGTAATTCATCGTGAGCTTTTCGAGGCGAATCCGTCGCTGCCGCGACCAGAGCGCGCTTATTGATGCCCCATGCTAAGCGCAATTATTTATTTCGTGCCACTGACAAGTCGTCTCGCGTTTTATGAGAACGTTCGATTAAAAAGCAGGCAAAGCGCGTACGCGGCTCTGCATAAATTAGCCGAGATTAAATGTCAGCCGGAGAATGCGAATAATAATTGACGTCGCGGCTCAGGATGAAATAAATGTTGGGTTCGTGATTGTTCAAATTTCAATGTGTAAATGCTTTGGGTCAAATATGTATTTGTACTTGTTCATTTATAGTGACAACTGCTGAAGGTAATTGAGTAAAAGGAAATGCACAATCAATTTCATCATATTGAAATATCATTAGGTTTCTCAATGCGCAAAATCAAAACAAAATTGATTCGTTATATCTCTATATATATACGATACAAATATTTTTTATCAAATTGTTTAAACTTTTTTCTCATTTTTTCTGCTTATAAAAAGTTATAAGCATGTATAACTTTTGCCCCGAGTAATATTTTTCTTAAAACAGTCAATTTGGGGTATTATATCGATGTGTAGGTGGAAGAAGGTTCCATTTCAGAAAAGATTCAAATGCCATTTCAGCTTATCTAAATTAATGGGCCGAAAAGGCATTTTTCTGAAATAATTTCTTCGTGTCTTTTCAGAAATGGACCTTCTTCCACCTAGGCGTCCATATTGTGTACTGAGGGCGTCTAGTAAAATAATTGTATATTATTATTAATATAACATTCTGTTTTTTAATATTTTCATTATTCAATGCAAGACAATTTTCTTATTATCATAAATATATATTTTTTATGATAATAAGAAAATAATAATAATTAATAATAATAATTTATCAATATTACGGAAACCAGCATTGATAAAAATCTATATAACTAAATATTTCCTACATTGGCCCTATCAACTGCACAAATTATAATTAAGGAGGTTATTCAGTGAGAGTTTACTGAAATTAGTAACAAACTTGGTTTTGAGGCTAAAGTAATTTTTGCAATACAAAAAAATGAGTAATTTCAATGTATTTCAAGTAAAGTTACAGTGAATAATTATAGTTACAGTGATATTGCAACTTAAAATTATGTGATTTATAGAACTTTGACAAAAACGTATGGAGTTGAAGCAACAGACGTGAATAATTTTCAGTTCCATAAAATTCCATAAAATTTTCAGTATTCTGATTTTTTAATAGAACCACCTTAATGAAGAAAGATAGGCTTTTATTCTTTAAATCCGTAACACAGATCCTTTTGTCACATGTGAAAAAAGGATCTTCTTAATGTATTTCTGGTTCAGTGCAAAACAATAGAAAAAGGTAAATCTCGCCCCTATTCAAAAATCGTTTACTTTCTGGACACGTTGCCCAATATTCTATTTCAATTTATTCGCTGAAAGGCAAATGTTGTATAAATATTCGATAGATGTAAAGTGCAATAAACGAGAAGCTTTCGCAACGAGCAATTATTATCCGGAGACAAAAGAAAGGGGAATAGTGGATGGAAGCTATCGAGTCTGCGACATCGGAAATATCGGCAAGTGTTTTGCATCGATGGGTCCTCCGGCGCGTTATTGAATCGGACTTAAAATGAATGCACGATCAATGGGCAGCTGGGGGATGAAATATCTCGCCTTTTTTTCTTGTTTTCAGCTTCCTCTACTTCAGCCATTCTTGTCAGGTTTTTGAAAATATGGCCGGCGAAATTGCGTGGCGCATCAAGTTTTCATTAAGGATTACTTTTTGAGAAGTCCGGCAGTAACGGGGAAAATGCCGTTTCATAAAGGCGAGAGGAACTCCGTAATCTCCGTAATTTTTGTTTTGATGAATTTTTACGTCGAAAATGGGCGAGTGTATTTTTATGAGGCTCTGACGGTGGAGTGAAAAGTTTATACGATGTGCATGATGAGAGGCTGGTCGACGGGAATACTAATGAATTAATCAGAAATCGAAGCAGAGGAGGTCGAGGGAATTTACCGTAGAACATTTTAGTTGTTTAATTACTTGCATGATAACTTTATAAATTGACATTATTGAATTTAGATCGACATTTCCTTGTTCAAACGTGCGGTCTGTATGAGTCTCGTTTTCGCAACACTTCAAATTTTTCCAATTTTTCGAACTGTCCTTTTGGCGAGGAATTCTCATGTCGAGATTTTTATTACATGAGTATAAGTAATTGAAATTAAATTTTTTTGACATCAACATAAATAACTCGGATAGCTAATAAGTAAAATTCATATACATGTATAAACCTAATAAACCAATAAAATAATAATAAACCTATTATGCCAAATGAATTATATTCATTAAATAAAGAATTTCAATACTAAGTTCATTTTTGCGATGAAATTAGTCTACACATTGTACTGTTGTTTAAGTCATGAGTTTCATTTTTAAATCATGAGAGTTCAATCTTGCAAATGATTCACTTAAACATTTTTCCAACTTAATTTAATGATTTTAAAAAAATGGACGCAAAGATTAAGTAAAAAGATTAAGGAAATGAAATAAATCTAAAGTTGATTCATTTATCGAATAATGTGAGCTTACTTAAACAAATATCAGTTTTTAACAAACTATAGATTATTGTTTGGTTTATGGTTCTATTTCTTACTCACATACCCTTGCATGTTTCATCTGATTCAATGGAAATAATATTATAAATTATTCTGTACAATAAAAAAGTGCCGTTTCGGAATTGAATGGATAAATTATAAAAATCATATCAGTTTACTTAAGCTCCCTTAATTGAGTTCATTTTATTACCCGTGCTGATTGCGAAAATGGGTAATAATGAAAAAGTGCAGTAAAAATAGTTCCGATTCAGAGGGCGTGTCGAATATGAGATCTCAGTAGTATACGTGTGTTGCATAAAATCGCCTTCGAGTGTTACTGCAAACGTTAACGCATTCCGGCGAAGCGCCAAATCGCGATCTAATTGTTCTTTGTTTGCGCACATTAATCGTAAAACTTTTTCCCCCGGAACTGGCATGATGGGCTTCATTGCGATAATAGTGAATTACGACGCAATAATTATTCGACTCGGTGATCTCGGGTACCGGCGTCCTTAGCTTTTATCGACTAGCTAGTTTGCTGTTGGTTTTTTTTGTGTGTGGCCGCGGCCAATTTTGGTGAAAGCCATTCGAGGATGGAATCAGTTCTTGCTTCATAACTTAAATTACGCCTTTGCGAATCTTTATTGACGATCGAATAATGGCACATCTGGCTTAGATTTAACTGATTTATAAACAATTGGAGTAGAGCGTTTAGGGAGCATGATTTAATAAATGATTAATGATAAATTGCTATTCGAACAGTAGTTATCGGTGAAAAGCTATTAATACGGATTAGTATATTAATTATTAATTTCTTTATATGTAATATGTCATATATGTTATATAATAATATAGTGTACATGATATAGAAATGTAAACGTCAAATGAAACTAATGGGTAAAGAATACCATTGGTATGTTATTCATTGGTATAAACCAATTAATTTTGACTTTGAAAACAATTAATACAGCAAAGATGACATAGTTTTTGGTTTAAAAATCGGCAAGGGTGCTATCTGGTGTTGAAACATTTTTTATTGAGCTTTGTAAAGTTCATTTTATCATTCATAGATGCAATTATTATTCATAGATGCAATTGACGCCAAATGTAATGTAGATTTTAAGACAGACAAAGAAGCTGACATTTTAATAAACAATTTCTCAAACATTTGAAATTTTTTCATAGACATTTTCAAATAAGGAAAATGTGATAGTCTTTCTGTGGAAATAATGGAAGTTAAACGCTAAAGCACTGATTATTTTGGCATGTAATTGACGCATTGTACTTAAATTGCAGATCCCAGTAGAGAGAAGAACTCTGCCGACTGACTTGCCTGGGCCGTCGCGAAGACGACCGTTCACCAAACGACATTCTCCATCGACGGAGGCCTGCAGTTCTTCGGGAGGCAGCAGCGTGGGCACAGCTGGCAATGTTGCGACGAGTTCCGGAATGCAGACGTCTTGCTCGCTACCGGAAACGCCGGTCTTTGCTAGGGGCAGCGACATACCTCGAACGCCTCAGCACGCGAGCGGAAATCCGACTCAGACGCGTCGCCAACCTGGCTGGTACGCCCCAACCACGGGCACCACCGGGTAATTTGCATTTCCATTACGTTCAATTGAATCTACGTATTGGTTATTTTGGGTACTTCATTTTGAAGGCAAATGACTAGACGGTTTTTTGGACAAGTACAAAAAAGTAGGAAATGTTCCCTGTCATTCTGAAATTAAGTTTTAGGTAAAAGGAAACATATTGAAAATGTATTAAAAACGTATTGATGAAAAACTCATTTGAGAAATCACATGCAAATCATCCCTAAATATGAGAAACCATTTGAAAAAGATAAATCCTGAAAATGCTTGCACAGATACAATTTTTCAGCCAAAAATCAAGGTGTAATGTTCTTTCACTAGGGCAAAGCAATGATTTCGGTTTTTCAGAGATTTGAAGACTTGATATCCAAGACGAGGTCGTCTTGGGTATCAAGTCTGCAAATCTCTGAATAATGCTCAAATCTCTGAATAATGCTGAAAAACCGAGTATTCAGAGTTTCGCAGCTGATTTCAGACTCTTTCAGACTTTGTATAGATTTCCCTTCCTCAAAGTCTGCATATATCTGAAAAGTCCCAATTTGACAACATTTTCTTTGTTTTTCAGACTTTTTCAGACTTTCATTTCCACCAGGGTTCTAATGTCAGTTTAACATATATATTCATATACCGACGATTGAGCGGAAAATGGTCCTATTTCAGACGAAGCGATCATAAGGTCTTACCTTAGACGATGAGAAGATCCTACCTCGGACGATGCGATAAGAAGGTCCCACCTCAGCCGAAACGATAAGAAGGTCCTACCTCAGAGGAGGGGTCCTATCTCGAGCATTATTTTTTCACGTTCCGTTTTGTAGTGGCAACACTGATCGCGCGAATAAATTCAGATTATTAGGCTATTCATCAGGCATGTTAAACAGTATCTGCAATTGGGGAAACTAAGATGGTAACTGCTGATGTTAATGTGCACAACTATAAAATAAAAATTGGATATATAATAATGCCGGGATAAAATGGTACGGATTTTTAAACGTAAAAAAAGCAGCCGATCTTAGCATGCCGATAACCTATTAATTTGTATAATCATTTGAATTTATTCGCGCGATCAGTGTTACCACTACAAAAAACTGAAAGCGAAAAAATAATGTTCGAGATAGGACCCTTCGTCTAAGTTACGACATTCTTATCACTTCTTCCGAGGACCTTATGATCGCTTCGTCCGAGAAAGGTCCATCTTCTGCTCAATCGTCAATACGAAGAATAATGTGAAAAATATATGTGCTTTTATGTACGGTAATTATTTGTGTGATTTCTTGTTATGCAGTTTTTTATGCAGTCTCCTTAGTAAAAGTATAATTACTTCAGCAAAGTTGGAAATTATTTCTACATCCGAACATGATGCTACATTCACGAAGGTTCAATTTAAATTAAACCAAGTGTTCAAATGCTGTGCCTGTATGTTGGAATTTGACCCGATGACCTGAAATAAAATAATAAAGTAAAATTACTTTCATAATTTTCCAAGCTTATTCCAGAGCTAAACGTACGCAGTTCCAACAATAATTGTCTCATGTTTTATAATAGCCGAACTGAGAAAAGGGTTTTATAAAAATATCCTATATTTACTGACAAATTTACCATGCCATATAGTAATTTATTATTAAAAATTCTGAAAAATTCAATATCCCTGATAACCGGATTTATATAAATTCTTTACGTAAATTAATTTTATATCTCAAAAAAGGGCATGTTTAACAATTCTTCAAAAATATAATTCTTCATGTAAAGGATTTGTGTAAATATCAATTAAATATTTTGTAAATTATTTACATAAATAATAATGGTACAAAAGATCTAAAGGTCGAAGTGCCCTCATAAACCCCTCTCAATCTATACATAAATAGTATGTAAGAGGTTTATGTAAATTTTGCAGCTCACTGCGGACTCATCTTAACGTAAATTTGATGTAAAATATTTGATGGCTATCAGGGATATTCCTCTTGGTTATAAGGGGTATGTCTATAAAGAGATGAACTGCATTCCATGAACTGTCGGCTTCGTTAGGGAAGCCACGTAAAAATCATGTGAATGTGATTTTTCTATTTGTGAATCACGTATAGATAATTTGAGAGTCACTTAAGATTTCGAACTCGAGAAGCATTGATTTGCTGACCAGAGCGAGATTATGTGTAAAAATTCGCGTACGCAAGTAGAAATTTCGCTAGTTTTTCGTAAGTTGAGGTTAGAAACTCGCTAGTTTTTCGTAAGTTTTTCTAGACTAGAAAAACTTACGAATTACTTGCAAGGAACTTGTGAGTTTAACTTTTTGTCTAGTCTAGAAAAACTTTCGATTTTCTTGCGAATAACTAACTGTTGTTTTCTAACCTAAAAAATTGTGTGATGAGACCGTGTCTAGATTTCTAGTCTAGACATTTTCACAATGTTCTTGCAAGTTTTTATTGAGAGTTTCTAGTAAAACTTGCTAGTTTCTAACGTTTTTCTAGAGTAAATTTCTACTTGGGAAGTAGTCATGAAAAAGTGTATTTTATGATGTTTTTTAAATAAACGCAGTACACTTTTAGAAATGCTCTATTGTCACAAAAAGATTCTTTTACCGAGAATATGCATTTTTAAGAGTGAACGTTAATGTGCAAAATGTATTATTCGCAGGATTTTATTCACTACTGTACATTTTCTCACATTTAGAGAATGTAAAATAATATTCAATTAGTTATACAATAATATGTCCATAATAATTAGAAAGACACCCCGTGGCAGTAGATTTGATGTTTGGCCTTAATGTCTGAATATTCGAGAGATTTTGCGAGATTTAGTTGGGCGGGTTGATGTGGCAAGTGGCGGTGTCTTGGGCAAGTTGGGTCAACGGTTACAACGTTTTGTCCGGTCTTGAAACGTTAGGAAACTTGGGACTATTGAGACAACATAGTTAGTGTTTGAAAATCACAGTTTTGAGTTTGAGGAAACTGCTTCAGAGTTAGTAAGTAGGGCTGTTGCGATGGGTTAATGAAATTGTAATGTGGAGAATTTTTCGTCGGTAAAATTGGGGGAAGAAATTTGAATTTGGGTTAGGAAGCATTAAAATAGTTTTTAGTTATTTTCAAGTGTTGGTTGGCAAATATGTAGTTGATATTAAGTCAAAGAAACAATTTTTATTGCATATAATATTTCGAGGCAATAATGCATAGTTACGTTAATTACAATCATAGTATCATAAAATTCGGTTTGTTCATTAAATTCATTAAATAATTTTTAATTTTCAATTATTTAATGAAATTATTCTCAATACCTTAATCACCTTTCATATCATAAACACAAAATATGTATTTTACAAAAATTACATAAAACCTTAATCAGTATTCATCAATATTATTTAATATATCATCTTTATCTTGAATTAATATTCACATTACCAACACTGTAAAAAAAGGTCTATAGATTTTACACAATTTGAGTTTGTACTATGCACTCTATGAGTAAAATTTATTCAAAATTGAGTAAATTTTACACAATTTGAGTTTGCACTATGCACTCTATGAGTAAAATTTACTCAAAAACGAGTAAATTTTACTCATAGAGTGCATAGTGCAAACTCAAATTGTG
>JABFPB010002800.1:0-18898 GCA_022817645.1 Ceratoteleas bidentatus | reverse complement strand
TGATAAAAATTATCGTCGTTTAAGTATCAATATAGATTATCAGGATAAAGGTCGATTAGATTTCAATCATCATACGTACGTTATAATCTATACAAAGTATTAATTTAACATTTTAACAATTTAATTTTAATTAAAATTGTTCTACATATGATTTTCAATATTCCATTAATCTCAAAATTATATTTGTAAGAATTATCGAATTCTATGTTTGAAGTTGAATGAAAATATCTAATAATTGTTAGTTGTAAACTTTTGTAGACATTTTCTGGGTCCTGCGTCAGTAATTTAACTTATATCTAGTACTACTGGAAAATATTGACTTATTATTTGGAATATTCCAATTTTCCACTATTCAAGTATTTTCTATTCGCCTAACATTTTCAGTTTCAAAGATTCACCTCTTTATACAAATATAAAAAACAATTTTGTAAAAAATAAGAAATTGGAAAATTGTAAAAACTGAAAAAAAAATTCTTTATCAAGGGTTGCTGCCGCGACCCTTGATAAATAATTATTAGTACATTGAAATTAGTCTTTAAATTCCGAAAAATTGGTAATCTTCTGTTTTTTCCCGTGCATTATTATCAGATTTTCCTATTACATTTATTTCAGATGACTCATGTTGTAAATGTTTTCAAAACTCAAATCGTTAACTTTTCTCAAAACTGACAAAATAGTAATCTTTTCTTAAACAGTCATAACATTAACTTTTCCCAGAATCCTCAAACTCCCATTACTATCAGATTTTCCGATTACATTTTTCGCGCATTTTTTCCCGTGGCACGATAACTTTTTTTCTTCTCTCGCGCAGAATAATTGATCTCGCGCGAACCGCGCTTGTTAAGATACATAATTGCTGATGGCCGATAACTCCGTTACAGCGAGGAGAAAGCTCTCGTCGCACCCTCGGTGGCTGCGCTTTGCGGCCGCCCGATAATTCGACGCACTCGAAGCCGCCCTCAGTATCGCTATCGCGATCTCGAATCTGCAGACTGCCGGTAATAAAGTCACGTGCGGGATGTCCGATTTTGCCGGCAATTGAAAGTTAATAAAGAAAAATCGAAGCAATGAACGCGATTGTAACGGTTCGTGTTAATGGGACGTTTTACACTTGGGAACATAAATTTGCTTAATCAAACTTTCAATAAAGAAAAAAATCGCAAAAAACTTTTAGAACGATCGTATTTTATTACTGCAATATTTCATATCATATTTAATAAATTTGATTAATTACACATGAAATAAAAAAGGAGAACAAGTGAAACGTGAATTACATTTTTAAACTGAATACTTATTTCGTTACTGCTGCAAAAAATTGATAAAATCTAGTCCTTTCTAGTTCAAATTTTAGGAAAGGAAGGAAAGATTAGTAAAGAAGGAAACAATTTGATGTATATTGCATCTGATGTAATGACGCTAATGTGTAAATTAAATATGTTCCAATTACTTAAACTTAAATTACACATTAGCATTATTATTTTTAAAGTGAAAAATACTTCAACAAATAATTGCCTATTCATTTATGACGAGGAAATAGTTGATAAATGCGCAACGCGTCAGTTAAAGTAAACTTGAAAATTATTCTAAATGATTCATATAATGCAGAGCCTTATTTTTGAACAGATAACCAAATGCAGTTAACATTCGGTATTCAATTATCAAGCATATCAGGTTAAATTTAAAGAAGAAATTAGGAATGGAAAAAATTAGAAGTTTAATTGTTCCCGTGAAAATATCCTACTTAAAACGGCTTATTACGACACCAATAATACATTCCCATCATAAAATGTGACTAATGACCAACGATAAAAGTGTTTGTCTCTTATTTCCCCGATTGTTCGTTTAAGAACGTCAATTATTTAATGATTTCCGAAAAAAGTTTATATCTGACCTCACTTCACAGAATTGGCTTACATTTTGTGTTCGCTTATCAATCGTTATATAATCCACATTAAAAACGAAATGCATTCCAACAAATTCTGAAACGCAGTAGCTTCCAATTCAACTTACAACCGAAATATTTCTCATTGCCAAACGCCCAAAGTAATTCCGAAGCCATAATAAAATCAACTAAAATTCAAATAAGTCGACCGTTAATCAGTATTCTAATTACCCAAGTTTAATTAACAATTAAAACAAGTTTCGAAACACTTCATTTATACTTTACAACAATTATCCGTTCAAACCCATTATCAAAATTCCTTAACTTATCAGACGAAAACCATTACCTTCCTAATAAACTAATACCAAATTTATACCAGATCGTGGAAACTTGTCGAATTCCTGAATGTCATTAAAAAACTATTTTTTTCCATTTAAAAAGCAGTGACGAATTTTTTTATAAATATTCCCACGTGTCGAAATCCTCTCGGGATTAACTTTGGAGATCAATTCAGTTGTCTTATCAGTGGAAACACAATCCGCCCGCGTTTATCAAATTTAACTGCAATCCAGATGAAAATCTGCGTTCCCGCATGAGCCTTGTTTATGAAGATCGCATCGACGTTAACTGCCGTGTCCTTTCGCCGTGAAACCGAGAATACGCGAAACGCAATAAAAACGTCTTGTTGCGCATGCAACTGTGGGTGTTTAATGGGTTAAAAGCTTTTTGCGGTGAACGCGACTCTTTTTTCTCGCCGAGTGCTTTTCTTTTCCTCCGATTACGA
Source organism: Ceratoteleas bidentatus (assembly GCA_022817645.1). Classification (NCBI taxonomy): domain Eukaryota; kingdom Metazoa; phylum Arthropoda; class Insecta; order Hymenoptera; family Scelionidae; genus Ceratoteleas; species Ceratoteleas bidentatus. The sequence continues at coordinate 16,232 of JABFPB010002800.1, read as the reverse complement.
GCAACGAACGCAAATCTATCAAACGCAAATCTATCAAAGAATATTACTTGATTCAGATCCAAATATTGTCAAATAGCAACATTTTTTAATTAATTCTCGGTATATTTTCGGAGTATTATTCCTGTTAAAGTTGCATTTTTTTTCTCAGAATATTTAGTGTACTTTTAATCTATATTTAGTAAATTTCCAATGGAAATAGTATTGAAAAAATATTCAATATATTTATATTTCTTTTGGTATTCAATATACTTATACATATTTATAATATTTTTAGAATATACACCTTTTGCAATCATAAAATATGTTTCCTGTTTCACGAATATTTTCAGGATATTATTCTCATTACATTTTAAATGCTTTTCAATGTCAACCAAATCCAATTAATTATACATTTTTTTAATAAAAAAAATGGTTTTCAGGAATGTTCTTGGAACAATAATTGTCATTGTAGACAAGTTTTATGAATATTCCTTCCCGATAGGATAACGACTTGATTTGACATTGCCTGCGGTCTTCGCTCCCAAATTAATTCGAAACAATCGCGTTTATCATTTAAAAACCGTCCGCTGTGACATTTACGCAACGCCGAAATTCTGACGAGCGTCTTGCTCTAAAAATGCGATCCCTCGAGGCTGCTGGGACGGAAATACCTAGCGGCGGATTCGCAAAAAAGACACACGTTCTCAGATCGAACCCTTTTTTATTCAAATCCGACAGATCGGTACATATTTCTCGCAGCGCAACCAAGTTCGGAAACAGAGCTGTCTGCATCGACGAACGCCCGATATAAATATTTGAGTTTTCACGCTCGTTATCGAATACAGAGAGCTCTGGTACTCGAATCGGTTCGTTAAGATTGTGCCGTTTCGACGAAATTGTGACTGAAGCGACGATTTACAAAAGTGGAAAGCGACTGTTTATGTATGTCCTTTGCGTTTGGCAAATTCTTATTGGATGTAAACAGTATTTTGAAGAGAAATGAATGGAAAATAATTTTTCGACTTTACCTTCATTCGACAATCGTTTCTAATGTTTTTTAGTTAAATTGTATTCAGGGATCTGATCTCCCTTTTTAATGAAATTAAAAATTGATATTGAAAATGAAATAAAATTACAAGTGAAATGAATTTAAGATGAAATTGAAAATTAAATAAAATTGAAAGTGGAATGAAATTGAAATGCAATAATGTTGTAAGTTAATTTGAAATTTAGTAGGAAATAACTTTTAAATATAATGAAATACCACTGAAAGTGGAACGAAATTGAAACAGTACTATTGAGGATGCAATTATAATGAAATTAAATAATACTGAAAATGAAAACGAGATGCGATAAAAACGTAAAAAAAGGAATTGCATTCGATTTTTATCTACATTTATATTCCACATTCATTTCTCTTCATTTAACCACAAAAAACTTTTGCAAAGTGTAAAACTCTCAGATTTCACGCGAAATCGTTAAACGAAGTACGCTGCTAATTGAGCCATCTTGTCCTTTGGAGGGCGAGGTTTTCCCCGATGCCGACCCTTCGCATGCCCTCTGCCACGTGTCGCTACAGGTTTGGAAGCCACAGCACGATGCTTTTCTACCAAAGACGCGAACTCCTGAGTGCAAAACACGCACCCCGTCATCTCGGTCTCCTCATTTGGCAATTTACTTTTATCCTAAAAACGAAAAAAAACAACACATTAACAAAAAGCAAAGTACTTATTTACACCTCAATCAGATAATTACTTGTAGCCTGATTAAATAGTTTCGTTCAAATTGTAAACATTTGTCATGGACAGAGATTACGATAAGGCATAATGTTTATTTTTATAACAGCCATTAAGCGGCCAGATCGTTTCTGAATAATTAATCGTCTTTTTTTAGAACAATCGCCCGAAACGTTTTTGTACGTTGGAAAAGTTATTATTATTTATATTGAAAATAGCGATGAATAAGAAAAATATGCGATTTATTGCTCGGAGGAATTGTAGAAAAAAGTAGATATAACAATCAAAGTTCTGGATACACTAATGTGTAATTTCAGCGGGGTATGAAGATATGACACTCCAATTCGAGAAGCACGTGAAAGTAAGCGATAATCGAGACGGTAAGTGGTTTACTGTTTGTGCGAGAAATAGAGATTGTTTATTTAATGTAAAAAGATGCGGAGATAATGGGAGGTTGTCGAAAATGTACATTTTTGGAATTCCTGATACGGGAGGGTATTAGGTGTTGTGTTTAAGTACAAATTACGCAATACATTGATAAGTTGACGTGAAACACACGTAGTGGAGGGGGAGGGGTGGGGAGGACGGAGCGTATAAAAAGCACTACTATTACGGAAAGGCTTCAGATAACCGCTCATTCATTAAGCGTGCTGTTCCGGAAAATCAGATTTCGGGTTATTCCAAATCAGGAAACGCTTCATACATCGTAAGTTACATAAAAGTGCTGTTTTTTTTATTCCGACTTTCGGTTAACATTGTTTGCACTTTTTTGTTTAACATTTTTTTTGTATCAACATTTTTATCGCATTCGAACCACTGATTCAGCTTATTGAATTTCAAATGCGGTTAAAATTAAATGCAAAGTGTCGTTAAGAGTTGGTTGAACTTAAAATAATAACACGTGTGTCTTTTTCAGAATCATGTCTCTCCAATTGACGCAAGACATCATCTACCAGGGATCAGGCCCTTTACATTAATGACTACCCGAATCTAAAAAAGTTAGAGGAGGATAGTTAATTTAATAGAATCTCAAACACCCCGGTTCAATTTTCATTAGGTTTCGTTGAAACCGTTTTTTCATCTGACTGTTTTCCATTAAACTCGTAAGTAGCAGAAAAGTGAGCAATTTGAATATCGACTATTAAAAAGTTTGGGTTTTAAGACTTTTATGATTTGATTTTACAGAAACATGTTGATCCATTGTGCACATTGCAACGTTTACCACTACGAACAGTGTCCAATTCGCAAGTGAAGACACATTTTGATTAGTTTTAAATTAGTCAAACTAAATTTATTTCGTAAGTACCACAAAAGTAATGGTTTAGAATTTTAAACAAATAACTTTCGGTTCTAACAGTGCGGTTTTGTCTTTTTTCAGAATCATGTTGGTCCATTGTGAAAAGTGCAACGTTTTCCATTACGAACAGTGTCCACTTCGCAACTGAATACACATTTCAGTTAGTTTTTCATATGCTAATCAGTTTCTAATCAGTTCTACTAAATACATTTCGTAAGTACCATAGAAGTATTCAGTTACATTTCTATCTATAACAATTTTTCGATTCTAAATGTCTCCTTTTTGTCTTTTTCCAGAATCATGTTGGTCCATTGTGAAAAGTGTAACGTTTTTCACTATGAACAGTGTCCAATTCGCAAGTGAATAGACGTTTTCATCAGTGTAAAATTAGTCAAATAATTCAGTATTGTAAGTATTAAAAAAAGAATTTTGCTTATGCTAGAAATCTCAACTGCAAGAAATTTGGATTTTAACATTGTTTTTCTCCTATTTTCAGAATCATGTTGATTCATTGTGAAAAGTGCGACGTTTTCCACTACGAACAGTGTCCAATTCGCAAGTGAACAGACATTTTCCATTTCGAACAGTCCACTAAAGTGAACATAAATTGTTTAATTAGTTCTACATCGATTAATCTAAATCTATTTCGTAAGTACCACAATAGTACTCATCTAAATTTCTAACCATAACTTTAACAACTTATTTATTCTAACTATCTCCTTTTTATTTTTTTCCAGAATCATGTTGGTCCACTGTGATAAGTGCAACGTTTTTTACTACGAGCAATGTCCCGTCCACAACAAAAAATAGTGTGCACTAAAGTGAACACTTTTTCAATTAGTTTTTTATCTAATTTGTTTCTAATCAGTTTTACATCAATCAAACTAAATATATTTCGTAAGTACCACAAAAGTACTCAACTAAATTTCTAACTATAACAACTTTTCGGTTCTAACCGTTTCCTTTTTGTCTTTTTCCAGAATCATGTTGGTCCATTGTGAAAAGTGTAACGTCTTCCACTACGAACAGTGTCCACTGAAGTGAACACTAATTATCTAATCAGTTCTACCATAAATCCAGTTTGCAAGCTCCAGAAAGGAACTTTGCGGTTCTGTCAGAATCATGTTGATCCACTGTCAAAAGTGCAACGTTTTTTACTACGAGCAATGTCCAGTTCACAACAAAAAACGACAAAAAAGTGTAAATATGCATAAACATGTAGTCTTAACTATCCAATAAAATGTAACTATCTAACTTTTTTAAACATTGTCTCCGCTTTGATTAAAAACACCTATCCCTAAAGTAGACTAAGTCGTCGCTGAAACAAATAAGAAAAAAAAATGAAAAAATTGCACCTGTTTATATTCCACGCTGACTTTTTGAGCGCCACAATCGTCACAGGCGTCGCTCTCCACGTGGACTTTGTGAGCATTTTCGAATAGATGAATGATGACGTCACACCGGTTGCACACCAGTTTCCATTTCGGCGCGGCAGAAGGGTCCAAAACAAGAATGCCGGTATCGCATTCCGGGCAACTCGAAATTCCGTTGGAGTTCATGCCATGTGGGCAAGTTGGGTGCGTGCACAAATTGCAGCCACTCATTCCTTTTTTCATGTCCCTGCAGTGTTTGTAATTCAATCAAGTCATTAGTATTTGTTTGTGTGATGAATTTCCGGCATGTCAACAAACATTATCTTGTTGAATGAGACTCTTCAGACAGTGTAACAAGCTCGAAATTAGTTTTCAAACTACACTAAAAGACACGTGTGTAATGTGTCTCTTAGTATAGTTTGTTAAGTCGTAGTAAAAAATTTGTAATTACGTATATGTACGTGAAATGGTAAAGTAATGTTTTGTAAAAATAGTAATATCATATTTCATGTAAGGGTGAAATCCCTTATTTGTCTTAAATTTGTCTTAAATATTTAATAGAAATATTGTTACAGTGTTTATTGGATTTTTATACTTTAATAATATTGCAGTGTTTTCAATAATATATACAATATATTATTGAATATATACAATAATATATACAATATATACAATAACTTTACTGTAATAAGTGTTTTTACAATAAACATTACAGTATTTATTGCAACTTCACCGCAATATTATAGTGTTTAGTGCAAGTTTATTGCAATATTATAGTTTTGATAACAATGTTACAGTTTTTAGCATAATTTTACTGTAATATTGTAGTATTAAGAATAACATTACAGTATTTATTATAATGTCATCACAATATTAGTGTTCATAACAATTTTAGTGTAATATCACAAATTTTACAAAAACTATACAGTATAATTATTGGGGCATTCCAGGACAAATCGGTTGACGAAAAACCCGCCCCCTTCCAATTTGCTTGAAAATCATAACTCGATACCTGGGACGAATAAGGTCAACTCAAACTTGCACTGAATAACGTGCCAATTCAAAATTATACATTAAATCGGCAATGTATATTTTTGAATTGGCACTTTATTCAGTGCATAACTTGCACTGAATAAGGTATAAGTTGAACGAATTTCTATTCATTTTCATGAAAAATCAAGTAGGAAGTCGTTTATATGACCAAAGGTTAACATTATTTTTGTAAAAACTCCCTCCAATAGGTACAACTATTTCTAAGTATGTGATATATTGTTAACCTTTGGCCAAATAAACGACTTCCTATTTGTTTTCACATGAAAATGAATAGACATTATTATTTTCAAGCAAATCGGAAGGGGTCGGGTTTTTCGTCAACCGATTTGAGGTGGAATGCCCCTATTGCAATTTCACCCCAGTATTACAGCTTTTAGAGTAAATTTACTGCAATATTACAGTACTGATTGTAATTTTATTACAATATTATTATACATTATTTAAAATAATTTTACTGTAATATTACAGTGTCTGTAATAACACTACAGTATTTACTGTGATTAACCACAATATTACAGTGTTAGTGTAATTTTTACTGTAATACTATAGTGTTTAGTGTAACTTTACTGTAATATTTAAAATATTTACTGAATTTTTACCGTGACGATGTCATTAAATTTACCCTAAATCTAGTTTCTTGGCTATACAAACTTTTCCAAAACACTTCAAATTAATTCTTAAAATAATTCTTACATTTACATTAACTTTACTAAATTCTTCCTAAACAATAAACCTCCCTATCTATCATTCCACCTACATCCGAATCGATATTCAACCCTTTAGCGACTGTCCAGTCAAACCGAAAATCGAGTGCATCAAACTATCGAATCCATCGTAAAAGGAACGTCGCAATAAACCCCTAACGAACCCCGCCGACCAATCGCGGCCGGCGAACGAACGCGAGATTACAGTGATCGATGCGAATTTCCATCAAGTGGGTCAATAGTGAAACCAATTTCCACACCCGTCCGGCGAGTCGTCGACTTTTTTATTCGCCGGGCTTTACGAGCCGAATATCCGAATTTCGATGATACCGACCTGAACGGCGGGTTGTTATAGCAGTATGGACAGAAGATGTAGCTTTTGCCGCGAGCCCCGGTCGAGAAGGATATGAGCTCGAAGTCGTCCAGAGGGCACTTGAGTTCCTTGTAAATGCGGATGTTCCCGTTTTGGGGCAGACTGTAGGTTTCGTTGCAATGCGCGCAATGCAATCTGGAAGGCTTTGTCTGGATGTACTTAAGGTAACGCCGGCATTTCCCGCATCTGCAACGGATCGATACAGAGGTCAGAAGAGTGTCGGATGCATGACCGGAAGTAGACAGTGGGAATGAGCAAAATTAACCGAGAATGCGATTTTCCTGAGGCTGAAAGTGGGGAGAAGGAGACTTCGAATAATTGGTCCATGGCGTCTATGCTCTGTACAAAATACTGGAACTTGAGTGCGAAGATTTCAACGGTGTGCTGCAAGACGGCGAAAAAGTCGGCCTGACCGAGAGCTATGAGGTTCAGCTGTTCCTCCACGGCGGATCGCATTGTGGGCAAGACTAGTTCTGGATCGATCTGCAGAAATGAAGATGGTCACGAAATATTCGGAAATGTTGATTGCACAATGATGAACAATGAAAAAAGTTTTTCAGTGCAAAGTAAAAGAAACTCAAGTTCAAAGATGAACTTGAGTTTCTTTTACTTTGAGATGATTTGAGATGAAAATGAATTTGAGAGAAAATTGATTTTCAGAATTGAAATTATAATAAAAATGTATTTGTATATAAATTGGAGATGCCTGATAAATAAAATTAATTAAAAATTAATGTTCACAATTAAAACTGACTCAAAGCTTTCTAATTCATCACTATTCCAAAATGAAAGCAATAAATTATGAAACCAATCCATACTTTTTGGTAACCATGGACCAACACAATGCCAAGGGAAGTCGGAACCAGCTTCCTTCCGGACGCGACATTTACATAATTCCGAACACATATGTTGTTGATGTGTACTGGGATGGAAGCGTCTGTGCCAATCCCGTGCTTTTCCATGAGGGAAATCAATTCCGATTCGGTCAAGTAATCTGGTGGCTGAGTGTACAACTCTTGCAGTCTCACCTGGAATAAATATAAAGTTTATCGTTCAGTTGGTAGCTGAAGCAGTTGTGATTCGAGTTGTATAGCGGATAGTTACATCGTGAATAATGGCCAAGTCGCCATGGTTGAATTTCGGAAGACTTTCATTGGCACTGAGGGCCTGCCAAGTGAGGAGACTAGTGAATCCGGGGTCCAGCAGCATGTGACCTCCGCTCGTAAACGTTTCTGTCCCAATTTCAAAAGTTATCGTCGTGCTAAGGTATTTACAGTCACGGGCCAGCTGCAAAGTAAACAAAAATTTGTTGAATGAAGGTTTTATTAACTATTCATAGATTCACAGAATTGAACATTAAAAATCATTGCTTTTTTTTGCAGTTTTTGCATTCTTATACACTAGAAAATGTGGCCAAAATACGATTGCCGACAAAAAAATATTGTCCTAAAAACTTTGACTGAGGTAATGCATGGATATTACAAACAATGGTGAATCAATATTAGATTAGCCATTTTTAATTTTGAACATTCCTACTACAAAACGAAAAACGTCCTTAATATATTTTCGATCATATAGGACAACCATGGAAAATAGGAATCGATTTTTACAGTCGCTATGAAGTGCCTCGTTATGTAATCGTAGAGTCTCCAAGAGTCACCGTCCAATTCATTCCTTGAAGCAGCCTTCATCGGTGTTATTGGAGGGTGATCGCCAACGTCTTGGCCCTTTTTGGGTCTGTTCACCCCGGTGGTCAATATCTTTCGCACTTCGTCGCCCCAATCAGAACTGTTTTGTTGTTGCTTCAGAGTCGCCCTAAAATGTTTTATTTTTTTATATAATTAGTAACTCATGACAATAGTAACAATATAAAATAATGATAAAAATGTAGAAATACAAGCAATTCTCCAATATGACAATTGACAATTTTATTATTGTTAGATAAAATTATTTATTCTTTATAATCGGTGTGTACACACGTTAAATCAAAGTTTTGCGAATAAGATGTAGTTTCGGTACGAGGATAACTGATGTATCCCTGCATGTAGAGACGTTCCGCAATTTGCATCGCATGATGTGGTCCCATACCAAGTCCGGAACTCGCGACTCGCATCAATTCCACGGTATTCAGCGCTATGGGTCTCGGTTTTGTTTTCTCGACACTTTGTATGCTAACCACCCTAACAAAGAAAAACAAATTTTTTAAATTTTGCTAACTATATAATTATTTTATACAAAAAGGAAGGAATTAATTCCAAGACGGAAAGATTGATATTTGAACCATGTTATCGAATCTTTCCGTATTGGAATTCAATTTTTTAATTTTAATTCTACTCAAGTTTTGTCGAATATTTTATAGCACAAGTGAGAAGTATTTAGTTTTCGTTGTAAACTGACTTTGCGTATTGATGCTCCTTGACATGACTCAGAAAAATATTTGCAACTTCTTTGTCAAACGATCGAACTCTGCTCCAAGATAAAGGAACATCCTGTCCTTCTGCTGTTTTGACAGTGACCTGATTATAATTGCGAACAATGATTAGTTGAATTAACAATAGTAGCCATTAATTATTTGCGTAAATTTCATAAAAAATGCATTTTTGCAAAAAAATTAGTTTTTTCGCAAAAAATTACGTTTTTTTCAAAAACCGTAATTGGATGATAAATGGATGATGAGTGTTAAATCATTTCAACACTGCAAAAACATTTGCGGCTTTAATAAACTGTTCATTTAAGACACTATCCTTTTCTTTAAAAAGGAAAAAAAATGTCTGAATTAAAACGCTAATTTTCCAGTGAAGTAAATTTTACATTCTCCTTGAAATTACACGTTTGTGTAATTTGAAAATTATACAAACGTGTAATTTTCAAATTAAATTACAGTAAATTTAATTTAAAAATTACACATTTTCAAATTAAATTTTTAGGGGAGGTTCAGGTGAAGTTTCAAGTACTTGATGAAATTTATATAAGTACTAATGGGCTTGTTTTATCCCATATAATGCCATGTTAATTTAGATAGCGAAATGGTTGATGTCATGGATATACATATTCCATAAATTATATTATAAATAAATGAATATTACCTGCACTACCCAATATAAGTCCGGCTTAAAAGTCTGAATCTCATCATGTCTCTGAACACAAAATCCCAACGTCGGTGTTTGGCATGGTCCATATGAAATTAGCGATGCATCTAAATCCCCGTACTTTCCCTGAAACCCACATCACAAATTACAAATACAAATCAAGATACTCCTATCAAACGCTTTCAAGTTAGCCATACCTGAAAAAATTTAGTCTGGTATCTCGTGAAAGCACATCCTATTCTAAGGTCCAATTCCTGCCTCGCATCGACGCTTTTTGCCTCATTCTCATTGGGTTTGATTAAATTCGCAAGCGCAGTTTTAATATCCTTCTCTGTAATAGCTGAAAATCGAGCTCGCCAAATGTCCTGAAAGTACGAAAGTTTTTTGAAATATTTATCAAACCAAACTTCTCATTGCACAGTAATGTTTATTAATTATAGAAACATTATTATAACCACTTACATTGAAATTTAAGTGACGATTTGACTGCTGCACAGCACTTATAACTTCAAAGCATATGTTTTCTCCCTCTTTGTCACAATCCAGCCACAAAACTAAATAATCACAATGAGCCCCTTCTTTGCTCAAAAAGTAGGGGATTTTTAATTTTGGATTTGCCTCCTTTTTCTCTGTTGGACAAGAAAATAATTCTGCCTGGAAAATAAAAATATGTAATTATGTAAAAAAAGTAAAATATAAACTAAATCAAAAGTATGTTTGAGTTAAATTAAATATAAATATTATTGTTATTAATTTGATTTGATAATACAAATCAAATTAATAACACACTGATTAAATATTATTAATAAATTAAATTAATTCAATTAATTTCTTACATCTAAATTCCATGAAACCCAAAACAACTCCCAAACTTTTCTCAATTTAATAAAGATAACTAAAGTAAATGAACTTGCGAAGTCTACTTACAGGGTGCACTTTGTCCCAACTATTGTAGATTCCAATAAAATCCAAACTCATAACATGACCACAGACAGAAGTCATTTTAAAGTTGACAGTCTCGTTCCTGAATTGGCCAACCCATTCATGAACAGGGCAAGATCCATTTGAACCTAAGCGCAATTGAATGTAAATAAAAATCTACAACCATTAACATAAAAGGAAATGGCAAAGTGACACACAGGTCGAAACATGAATTTCGAAACATCAATCGCCTCGAAATCTCTAATAACTTTTTTAGCGACAACAATGTGACACTTTTTCATTGACAGTTTTATTTGGTGTAACATTGTTGCATTCGCACATTCTATGGGCAACATAACCTACCTTTTCTCGTGGAACAGCGTCCGTTACTCAAAATATTGGCCAGCGAAGCGGCCAAAGAGGGCTTTTCCGCCACCATCAAAGCCGTCTTCATTTTGAGTTTGACTCGAAATGCCGACGACGAAATGTAATTGTTACGTTAATCGCACCGCGACGTACTTCGTCACATCTCTGTCAAATCCGCACGAACATTCTGTCAACCGCCATGATTGGGGCGACGGGGAGGTACGGCCCTGATTTACAATCCGCGGTGAAAAAGAGATATTATTTTAGTCCTCTTTTATCATGAATTACATTGACAGATGTAAATTTTGTTTTGAGAAAATATTTAACAATCGAGAAAAAGCATTCATGAAAGGAATTAAAATCATTTGGCTTAAAATAAGATTGAGGTAAAAATTAGATAAAAATGTTGTTTCATTTTTTCATTACATATCCTAATTTTGTTAATGTAAATTTATTCAATTAGATGAAAAATACAAGAAAATTGTATGTGTTTGGAAATTTGGAAGCTTATAAAGTAACTTGAATTTTTAAATTGTAAGCAAATACTTAACAATTTGTTCAATTGTGAGTCAAAAGACTTTTTATTTTATATGAAAGTTTGTTTTTGTGTTTGATCTGCTGTAAGGTTGATTTTGAATTTGTTGTGTCATTTGCGGGATGGTCGGGGAGCAACGGCGAATAGGTTCTGGTATGCGCGTTTGCGTCGTCGGCTTCATGAGGCTTATTTCGCTCCCGACTACCAAGTGTCAGGATGGCCGAGCGGTCTAAGGCGCCAGACTCAAGGTACATTCCTTCTCAGTCACACTGAGTTCGGGCGTTCTGGTCCTCTCTGAGGGCGTGGGTTCGAATCCCACTCCTGACAATTTTTTATTTTTTTAAGTCAGTTTTTTTTATTTTAAGCATATAAGCATGTTTTCTTTACCGTTAAATAAACTGTTTGAGTTTGTAAATAATAATTTTTATTAGAAAAATCGGATAAATAAAGTAAAAAAATCTTAAATGGATTAAGGTGAATGTCCCAATTACTGACCTTTCTTTTTCTTTTTTTTTTTTTTTTTCTAAACTATACATGAAACCATTTTTCGTTTTATTACATATGACAGAAAACAGTTGAAGAAGTGAAAAAGACGTCATTGGAACTAAGAAATGGTAAAAGCTTATAAATTCTTTAAATAATCGAAAGTAGATAACTAATTTGGATATGATCAATAATCGGAACTTTGACTTATTAATTAAGAATATATATGATACCTAAGAATATGATACCTTAGAAAATACGACGAGTTATCGTCGGGACTGAACGTGAGCAAAAAAAACTAGAAAATATGCATTTTATAAGAGATAATTCAAATTTTCAAAATTTCAAAATGTTAAAATGTTTCAATTAAAAAAATTTTTCACAATTCAAAAATATTTCAAAAACTACAAACTTTCAATGTTTAAACAATTTTCAAATACAATTTTTTTCATTTTATTAATAAGTTTATATGCATCATATGCAAAAGTCTTTGGTCATGGTATGAAATTATCATGGTATGAAAATGTCACATTTCCTTCTACGAAATTTCACGTTTGGAATACGACTTTCAGGTTGCACCAATTTTTCAGGCCGAAAAAAGTCTTAATCGTTTCCAATGAGGATCCAACACTTTTCTGATGTAGATACAAATCGTTTCTGTCGCGATTTCGAGTACAAAAATCAATCGAATTTGCCCGAGCTGAAATGTATTAAAACCAAGTCAGAACCAAGTCGGAAAGGATTCGGATCTGCATCGGAAAGATTCTGCAATGAAACCCTTACTGAAAAAATCGTAGCGTTCATATGTGAATCCCATGTGGGATCGCGTATAGGATCCCATATGGGATCGCGTATAGGATCCCATATAGGATCCCATATGGGTTCATATGTGAATATCACTTATGGAATCGTATATGGATCCCCATATTCGCAGATAGGATCCTATATGCGATTCCATATCCTATATATTCCTATATGTTCATAGAGTACGTTTACTCTATGAACAAATTGTTTGTGAAACAAAAGTTGTTTTTCAGAGATTTGTTTTACGTTAAAATAGATTTAAATTTGTTTTAAGGTTTTTCTCGAACCTGAAAACGTGGAGATTTGAACTCGGGACCCCATGGCAATTCTCGGTACGACTCCGTAGCAACTCTATGAAAAAATCTCATGAGATCTCATAGAGGCCTCCCACTAATTACGTAAGAACGATTTTGGTATTTTTTATCCCTCACCTTCCCACGTACACTGAGAAAAAAAACCAGCAGTAATTACGGAATGAAACTTCTTCAAAATAGTTTACTTATGGTTCTGCAGTTTTGACTGAACCGTTTCCACAGTTTTCGCCGATCGAATTGTCAACGCCAACTTCCGTTCGGTATCGTCGTTTTATTCATTTATTGTTGGTGGCAGTTAAATAAAAAAGTGGTTTGTTTAGTCGAAATGGGCAAATTTATGATACAATCTATAACGTAGTGAGGCCTGGAGCCCTTTGTGGACCGATTCAAATGTAAGTATCACATAACCTCAAAATTATAAATCGGTTCAACGTTTATACAACGTAATAAGCGTAAGAATTGGTTAACCCCTCTCCCAATCCATTATAAAACGACAGTCGTGAAGTTTTTGTTACTATAGAATATGAAATATTATCTGAAGTGCCTAGTTTCTTTCTAGATTTTGTATGCTTTAAAGCAAATTAACGTACACGCATTAATGGCTTTTTAAGTTTTCACTCAATGCCTTGATTCCACGTTGTATTCAACATTGTTTTTCAAATGTTGATTCAAGGTTGATTCAACATTTGCTGCAATCGTTGATTCAACCCTCCCCAACCCGGACATTCATAAGTTGACTCAACGTTAAATCATTGATCCAGCAACGTTGCACCACCGTTAATTCATTGATTTCCGGAACGTTGAATCAACGTTGATTCAACTAACATGCTCCTTTAGGATGTATAATCCAGTCGGTCTCCGTGATTTGCCGTCAGAGGCGACCGCCTCTTTTGATGAAGTTCTGTGAAGTATCCACAACGATTTGCGATGTTAGCACAGCATTGCTCCTTTCCATTAGATCGTTTGCCCGCAACATAGGATTAAATTTTCGCAGTGTCACTGATACCCTGTGTTTTAAATTCCTAGGAATTTGTTAGGAATTTGTTAGGAACTCGTAGGAAATGTTCACATATCCTCTGACATTCAAACATTTCCTACAAAATCTTAGGAAATATTGAATAACTTCTTAGGAATTCTTAAGAACTTAAAAGACTGGACGTTATTAGCACTTGTCGTGAATGTTCCCGATACATTTTTCTGTTACGTAAAACTTCGGTATCTACAACTTTTCTATTCCCCTTAAGGATAACTTTCTGCAACATCACCGCGCCCTGCTTTCACAATATTCTGCAACGTTGCCGTAACGTTATTCTTTTACATACAACGCTGCCTTATCTGCTACAGAATGTAAAATAACTGAACACCATTTACATGTTTAAGTTGCTTTATTCAATATTTTCTGTCCGTATTTGTATTGTTAACCGTTGGAGTTACAACGCTTAGATGTTTAGGCACCATAGCTGAGCATTATTGTCGCTCATGAAGATTTCTTTTCAGCTTTCGCTTGTGCATCGGTTATGAATTTTGAGACCAATGCTTTCCATTCTTCAGGTCGGTTTTCAGTGTACCAGGAAACGATTGTGTCAAAGTTCTGCTTTTGCTTCTCTGTACATCTTCGGCATTGAGTAACCATTACTTCCGGCAAATATCCTGGAATTTATATACGCAGAATTAATATACTAAATTAATATGCTGATTTGATAAGGCGTCTAATAAAATGATATAATTTGAATTGGGATTAGATGTCAGGAGGATTCCATTAGATCTCGAAAATCGAATACAAATTAAATTTCAGCTAATTTGACTGGACTAAGACAATGACTGGATCAATAGAGTTTGGAAAAAATGATTTTTTATTTTTTAAATGTTTTTCCCTGCCATATAACTGCAGTTATATTTTACTTATTTTTAGTGTACATTTTCTCATTATGTTTTCAGAATTTCCATTAAAATGTATCAAATAACTTTCGTTATCATTACATACTGAAGTAAACGAATTATTTGCTGAGACATTTTTTACATTGCTAAACGGATTTAAGATTCTCGCTTCATAAAATAAATCTTGCTTCGAATCATGCCTGTAACATGAAGTTATTAGAATGTCAGAATACTCAAGATGACGGCGCTACAACTTAGACAGTAACTTTAACAGTCTAGACTGTAAAACTACAGTGAAGCTGTTGTTTTAACAGTCTGTTTCTCTGGGTGTACGAAAAATTATTAAAGAGATAAGCAACCATCCGTTTCAGTTTAATGATATTCCTGAATGAATTTACTACTTCATTAAACTCTTGTAAAAACTTCTAAAAATCTTCTCAGCATTTAGACCTCCTTACTTCTTTAGAACGTTTTCCCACATTTTTCGATTAATAATGTTTCAATGATCTGATATATTTTGAAAATTCTGCTTTAATATTTCTCAGACGTCTACATTTTGTCAAACTAATGTTTAAAAAGTATTAAATGTGTATAAATAGTTAACTCTGAATGTAGTCGCGAAATCTTACCTCTGAAAAATATCTGGTCGGCCGTAACGCAGGGTCCTTCGCCCATAAAGCATTTCCAGTACTGGGTCCTTAATCTTTCGTTCTCCAAAATGTCTGTCGCGTTGATATAGTCGAACTTGTCTGTGTACAAATCCTCAGCGCAATTCGCGACGGCGAAAATCACCGCGAATAACAGGACGAACGTACACCGAACCATTTTTGAATTGTAGCCGATACTTCAGCAACCGCGAGACGACTCAATAACTTATAATTTCATTAGTCTTTATATACGTGATGGCTGTTTTTGCGAGCACCGTATGCAATTATGACTAATTGCGCGCTGTCACTCACAAATGCTGGGTAATGAGACATGTTAATACATAACCAATCATTAAGAAACATTGAACCCTGCTCATTATCCTATCAATTGATTTGCATTTTCAAATCCGGAAAACTGCCCATCGAAACCATCGAAATTTCAGAAACTTATAATTGTTTAGAGATATTTTTTGACTGATTTTCCAAACACTTTTTAACTTAGCTAATTGTTAGCTGATGTAATAATTCTTAGAAAAGATAAATTGTATTTAGTTCTGTAGATGCATATTAGAAGGTCTCAGAAACCATTAGATACATATAAAAACCACTCGAATACAAACCATTAGAAAAGCCTTTTTATTTGGAAGGACGATTACATGCCACTAGTCAATTTGCATTTC
>JABFPB010002799.1:0-18907 GCA_022817645.1 Ceratoteleas bidentatus | reverse complement strand
ACGAAACTAACAAAACTAACGAAACTAACGAAACTAACGAAACTAACGAAACTAACAAAACTAACAAAACTAACGAATTTAACGAAGCTAACAAAACTAACAAAACTAACGAATTTAACGAAACTAACAAAACTAACGAAACTAACGAAACTAACAAAACTAACAAAACTAACAAATCTAACGAAACTAAAGAAACTAACGAAACTAACGAAACTAACAAAACTAACAAATCTAACAAAACTAACAAAACTACCTCCTAACATAGCAGAAGCCATTTTTAAAATTCTTCAACTAAAAACTGAAACCTCAACTTTAAATCAATTTACACCTTCCTTAATCCTCCTTAAATTCCTACGAATCCCATCGATGCGCGCCGCATAGGGGAACGCTAAAGAACTCGTTTAGGCAATCCACAGACGGTATCGAGTCAATTTGATGCGAGAACAAAGCGGGACTAGGTAGGCTGGATGAAAGTTCGCGAGGTTGCTCGAGGGTTGGACCAAGGACGAGTTCGCGTGGCCGAGAAGGGTGCGACCTCGCGGCATGGCCAGCCCTCGAGGAGACCGCGCCCACGCATTTTCACTAGGATCACAGGATACGTCAAGAGCTGGCGGTTGGCCTTGGCCTTCGGCAAGCAACGTCTGGCTTGAAGGGCACGTGTTCTGGGACGCCGAGCCTACCAAGCTCGGGGCCCTTGTTGTGATATACCCGCGAGCATTCACTCGGCGCAAGAATGCGCTTCGGCCTTGCTATCGATTCTGCATTCTGCACTCGGCCGTAACCGTCGCGGCGAGTTTCATCGCGCGATTTATCTGCGATCCTAAAGACTGGAAAGAACGAGTCTATCAGACTAAGGATTTAGGAGACATATATGATAGTTTGGTGGAATCATGTACTTTTTAACACTATATTTAAGAGAAAAAATTGATAGTATATGCATTTAGACAGATTTACAAATTATCATCTGCATTTAGAGAACTTAAATCCATAAAAAACAAGTTGCGGGAAGTTTTTAGGTTATAGTTTAGGTTATCTGAACTCCCATGCAATGGTAAATCTGTTGAACTTGGTTACTGTAATATCGCTCTTGAAGTTGTTTATCAGGAAAGTGAAAGGATCAAGGATGATGGAAATCAGAGGTAATGAGATCCGAGTAATTAGTACTAATGCCCTGTAATAACATTCAAGATTTATCATCAATTTCCAGTGATACATCTTCTAATCATTTAACGTTCGTGTCGTAATCCAAGAACATTGCGCTCCAACTTATCGCCATAAAAATCTCTGTTCTACAAACTCATAGCGAATAATTGCGGGCGTAAGTCATAGACCCCAACAACTGATGACTATGAAAACCTTATATGAAATGGTTTCTTCTTCAAGATCATTCAGCATCCTCGTTTACAATGCACTCCATTGGTTTTTCTCCTGTGAAAAATTCGATCGAAGCATTCCGAAGAATCATCTTCGCGTGACCGTGGAATCAATCAACCGTTCGCTCAAAAGCCGGCGATCCAGTCGAACGGCTGCATTCGATTTCCCTCTCGAGCCGTCTCGGCGGCATTAAGAATGCCGCGCCCCGCGCTCGCGGGATTCCACATATCCGCGCCTGTTTATCTTTCCGCGAATGATGGAATCCTGTTCGACATGCGTGGAAAGCCTCGCTCGAACACGACGCTCTAAGTGCACGAAAATGTCGTTATTCAAACGTTACGTGCTCATTTCGTCGCGACATGTGTGTAACGGCATAGCTGCGTTCATTTGGACGTCACTCCAGAGCAATCGGAATTCGATTCGATCGCTGTTAAATCGAAGGGAATGTTAAGCGTTTTGCTAAATCGACACCGATTCGAGCAAATCAGTTTTTTTGGTATGCAGGCGGAGGTGGGGTGGTTTCGAGTTTTCGCATTTTTCGTGAACGCACTGTCGGGAGCAGAGCTCAAAACTCTTGCAACTTATTATATCCTATTTTCCCGCATAGGAAAGATTTGAATAGTCTCACATATCATCTCCCAGTACGCGCGGGCGGCGAGTGGGTATACTCGGCTGACTCACTTAATGGTTGTAAAATACTGTAAGGCGTCGAGCGCGGGCGCAGAACAATGCGAAATTAGCGCTTGGTGGATGAGAGTTCCGAATTACGGCGTGTAGTGTATTGTGCGACGAGGCATTGTGAAATTCAAATCCCGATTGAGACTAGAATATGGGAAAAAACTTCGCAGAAAATTTAGGAAGTTTAATTAGGAAGTGGTTGAGAGGGCTATGATGTTCGATATGCCCGTTTTTGATGGTTTTGGATAAGCACAGAAAAAATCGATGCGCGCAATACGATTCGGGGTCAAACAGATTCGGCTAATTTCGAAAGAACGCGAAAGGTTTTTTCCGGACTATCATTTTAGGTTAATGAACATTTTGTATGTGTGAAATTGTCGTTCTCAAGTGACAATTCAATTAATCTACACGGAGCGGACGTTTGCCTGCAAAAGTCGACATACATGTTGCTCATTTGCATGCAACGTGTACGGAATGCAATACCGAACATCCTGTATTTAAAAGGGAACATGTGTTTCTTCGTGCAATATTATACGGAGACCATATGGTCCATGTAAGACCGCTGAATTTGGATCTCGGAAACTGGGTGACGTGACATGCAATTTGGTTCCTCGGGAAGCTGACAACAATCAGTCCTTAGAAGAGCTCCTAAATGTCAACCTCCAAGTAAACAGTCTGTCCTTTCCAAAAGCCAAAATTTTGGTAAATATACCCGTTGTCACTTCCTCCAACCTGTTATTTTGAGCAAATTGCCATTTGAAGAAAAAAACTCTGGTTGTCTGAATGTTTCGACGTTTGTGACTTCCTAACATGTTATTTACTTTGAACCTGACATATAATTTTTTCCAGTGCATGCTTCCCGCTATTCGGAATCTCAGCCCAATAGGCGGGATCCATCGGCGGGTGGCGCCAGGTGCCGCTCGTCACTTAACTGATCGTCAGACACCCCGCGTCAGCGATCGCGCGCGTCTTGGCCCTCCCCCATTTGAGGGCGCCTAACATGGAGCCTTTTGCCCACGTTGGGCGCCCTTCACACAAAGAGAAAGTTTCACCTCCTCCGCCAGCGATATGTGACTCTGGTTTACAGTTTCCCGCGCTGGAACCTCCTGCGCCCATTTATTCCCCTGTTACATCGATGTAACGGAGTTGTTTACACTGCGCATGTAATGTGCCGTCAAATCGCGTTACTCGGGTTTCGGCGCGGCGGCGGGCAACCCGCGCCCAAAACGTTACAGCCATCTCGACGTGCGTGGACTCGGCGGGTGTTTTATCGATTCGATCGGCGCAGATCAGGGCGCTAGGAGAACCAGAGCGCCATGCCGGGCTCATTACTATAATTCGCGGCGGATTTCGGGCGCTTTTTGCCGGGTGGAGGAGACGTGGAAGAGACCCCGAAGACAAGACAGTGGTAAACAAGTCGAATAAGAGCGCACGCCGATCAAGAAGTGGCAGTTGGGCTTTGGCCCGTAGGACAAAGGAACGCCAGGGTATCGATCCGCCTGTTTCCGCGCCGGAATCGTCGCGGAACGCTAGGCAGTCGTTGGACAGTCCTGAAGAAATTTCCACCGTAGGATGCTTTGAATGGTCTCAGAATCGAATGGTTTTTCCTCGGCACACCGGAGTTTACCGGTAGGATTTAGAGATGGAGGATTGGTGATGAGCAACTGATGAAGATTACTAGCTTCCTCCTTCCGAATCTGAAGGATGAAGCAACATCGGAGGCCCAAGTCAGAATTTGCAATTGCCTCGAGCAGTCGTCCAGTGACCCAGCGTGACATTCGATCTAAAGATGCAGGTGAGCGGATGCTCGCGGACACAGCGCGACCTTTCGAAGGCGAAAGTCGGGTTCCAGAATTTTGGGATGCAACTGGCACCAGGATACAAGGACGCGTAGGACGCTGTCGCGCAACGTGGCAAGGAATTTCCGGCTCGTTGGCGATACACCCGGCACCAGGGGCCCAGCTTTCGGCGCAGGTGGCTGGCGTATCGCGTATATCTGGGGCCGTGGTCCTCTTGTTTGTGCTGCTTGTTTACGGCGGCGAAGAACACGTCCCGGGCGGCGCGCCGATCGATACCGGATCCCCGGCGGCGGACATATTGCGATGACTCGTGACGAATTGCGATACACCGGCCATCAGGAGCGCAGGACTTGGCGCGTCTGGCTTCGCGTTTCCTTAGTCAGGCCTGATTGGACAAAGCGACAACGATCTAAGATTTCTTGGACCCCCTTTCAGGGACCAGTTCGAAAATGGACCCAGGGGTCGGGACAGAGACTGCATCTGGAGCTGGTTTGCGATCATTTTGAAAAATCCCGCGACCCCGGAAGTCGAAAAAGTTTAGGATTCCGCGGTCGCGCTTTCAACTCATCCCACCGGGCCGCGACATCAAGATATGAAAAAAATGAAAAGTGATATCCTCGGGACCAGGAGAGCAGCGGCGCGCCGGAGCTCGCGCGGCTCGGGGAAAAGCCTGTCGGCATTTGCCTTTCTCCGGAACCGGCGCGGTCGCCCGTGAAATGCCTGTCGGCGGCCCGACGTCATATTTCAGCGGCCAATCGTTGCCGTAACGACGCGCTTCCGCGACGCCCGGGGTAATCAAAGTCACGAGGAACGAGCGGCTTTAATTGCGCGGAACTGAAACCACCGGCGTTTAATTAGCCGTTTTCGCGTGCCGTTTTTACGACGCCGGGTTGACGGCTCGTTTTTCGCGATAGTTGAAAGTGGGTGTGGATGAGGCTGCGTCCCGTTAGGGCAGCTTCGAGTTCACGATCGGCCGGGTGGAGTGCGTGATTCACGCGAGCGGCGCCGATCCGGTCGGGATTGATGGGCGGTTCGCGTAAATGTCATAAAAAGAAACGGAGGACGATGATGAATATAAGCGCCAAAAGCAGTGAATGGATAAACAAGCTTATGAGGATGTCAGGACGAAGCAGAAGGTGTTTCCTGGTTCGAGTCGACCTTTACGCTTTCGTTCGACTCTTCACAGAAGAGTAGGATAGACGTCGAACAGTCGGATGGCGAATTTGTTGTGCAAAAATGTAACTGTTGTGCAGTTTATCCGAGACAGTAGACTGGAGTTTAAGAGTTGTTCAATTTCTTTCACGGAGGAAAGAAATTGAAAGAAATGGATATGAAATAGTTTAGGATTTCGGAACAACTTGGTGGAGAGTGTCAGCAGCCTTTTTCCGCCGAGTATAGCTTAAGGGGATTGTCACTTTTACAGTGACTTTGATTAATCTGGGACAAACGCAAGTCGTTTCGTAACGCGCGACTATCTGTTTTGAGAGCATAACTCCCCGATCGCGCGAAGCCAAACATCTGAGGCATCTTTTTGCTGTGACTGCGAACAGCGTATTTACGCTCGCACGAAACAGCGGTTGTTGATTTTAACTTGCAACCTGATAACGTGCCATTTAAAACGCAATTGTTTTTGCTTGCTCCAAATGTAAACACGGTAATACAGATAAATATGGCTGTAAAATAGGGTGCACGAAAAATCAACACGCAATGTTTTCCGAGAGTTGTTTCCCCGTCTAAAAGAACACTCTAAAAAATAAGGGACCGAAAATCGTAGAGTTGAATTGTTGCCTCAACAGCTTACAGCTTTTTGCATCGCATGTTTGCATTAGGTGCTCCTTGAGCAATTTCTACTGCAATGATTTCCCCCTACGTACATTTCGTTTCCAACATCTGCGAGTCTCATTTCACTTCCGCTCTCTAGTCCCACACTTCAAGTTCATTTCCCTCTCTAATCGGCTTGGCACCTCGACCAGCCGCTCAACCTCGGTCCGTCGGGCCCAGAATTTTGGCCTCGGCCTCATGCCTCCCTAATAACAGGTGGAACGAATTCGGTTTCTTCCACCGAACCTTGAACCTCATGGGAACGAGTCACGCGAAGCCATGGATCCCATCGCGCGGGACGCATCCACTGCCGAACGTCTTATACTCCCCTTGTTGATCAGGACGAAATGCGTTCAAACCTGCTGAAGCGTGACCAATCGGTGCTTCTCGCGAAAGTCCTTACGCTTTTTCACTTTTTTTCGCGCTCGCCGGCCTCCGAGCATCCTTCCCCAGCGTCCCCCTTCCCATAACCATCATCAAACCCAACCGGACCCGCGAAAACTGACCGGCCCAAGGCCACGCCTTGGCCTTCCTCGAATCCGCGGGAAGAAGTGTCGGCCGATCATTGACCTCAATTAGTTTCGCTTCATTGAGTTCTAAATGCGGAGACTCGGCAATCAGGAATGCAGCGCTCCGGAGGAGGATCCCGGGATCCTTGGGCGAACGGGGCACCGTGCCGCCACCACGAATTCTCCTGCGGATTAATTCTGTTACCCTGGCCCCTGTCGCCGGTTTTCTTATTAATATGCTAATTTCGTCAGAGCCGTGGCGCCGAGCGCGTGGAATTATGAGCCGGCCCCCGTAACGCCAGTTACATGCCCGATACAATCTACAAACATGGCTACATCGCAGTCACGTGTAATGCGATACACCGTCGACCAGGGAAGTATGGTTACAACGGCGGTTCCAAGCGATCCTTCGGGATACCTTCGACCCTTAGGCAAGGGCCTGGCGAATCGGCCGGAGGCTCGCTGGGAACCCAGATGGTTCGTCTGTCGGGCGGATCGTTTTCGCTCGAGGCGGCGATCCTGACCCAGGAACGGCGAAGAAATGGAACTGGAAGAATGGAGGAGGAGGAGGAGGAGGAGGCGTGTAAGAGGAGGGGAACCGGCGATGGGTCGGTCGCGATCGGGTCTGCCGACCCCTCATGAGTGCCTAATCAGCCGCCCTTCGTTAATCCGCTGGAGGGTGAAAAGATTTGCCGCTCCAGTGGCTTTGAAAGAAATCTTTGCGTTTGCAGGATCAGGAGGGCAGCCGCGGTAGGAGGTCGGCAGACCTTAGGCCGCGCGACCTTCGCTGCCGGGACCCTTTTGGAGTCGGGTAGGCATGGGCCGATCGGGGTCTCCGCCTCGCTGCGGCTTCTTTTCGTCTCTTTGTCAGTCTGAGGAGGAGCCGCGGCTTTGCATCCTGCCGCAACCCTTTGATACCAAACTCAGAGAGAAAACGAACAGGAGAGCAGATTTGGGCACTGGTCTGCCGAGTTACAGGGCGCTGGCGATGTAAAAGTTAGGCTGAGGGAGTTTCGGGAGAGGCGCGAGAGGATTTGGTGAGGCAGGTGCGTGTTTTGGTTAGGGTGTTTAGAAAGAAGAGTGAGATTTAGAGAGAAGATTAGAGAGATTTAGGAACATGATTAAGGGTAAACAAGTTGGTTTTCGGATCTTTCGTTTAATGTGACTGTTTTTTATGAGAGATGATTAGGGAGGATATCTTAGGGATGCTTGAGAGTAGAGATTAGATGGTTCTTATCGAGGACGAAGTGTTACTGCAGACACTTTTAGTGAACGCAGTACGCTTTGTCCAGATGGCGATAAGGCTTAGAGCGTTCACTGCAGTTCCACAGAATGCAGCACAATGCAAGTTGCAGTGGAGCGATTGGTTTGTAAATTGTTCTTCGAGCTTGCAGTTTCGGAACGAGCTACTGGCGTTTGTGTTATGGAATTAATTGTGCTGCCTGACAGACAACGTTACTAAAAACTCAATTATTGTTATCATAGTTATTTTAAGTTATTATTCTTCGTGTTGATTATTGTATAAAAAATTGTTCATTACGAATGGTTAGTTTGTACATTCATATTTCCACGACCTATAAATTATGCAAGATGTTAATTTAGGTATAATATTTACAAATGAAGTATAATAAAACCGTAGCAATGTGTTGGAGGTTTTCATATTACAATTACATGCACGGTAGTTTCTTATAAATCTTGTATAAAAACTTCTGTTGACATTACATTTATTTATAAATAAACTTGTCATTAGATCTTGTATTATTTATTTACATTCTGATTCTATTTAAACCATCGGTTTTTAATACCCTGACCATAAAAAACTTGTCCTCCTCGTCAAACTAAGTTTGTATACCTTTCATCATCATTATAACTAGTTTTCCCCCAAAAATCACCAATCTCATCCAGAACCAAATCGTCCCTAGCCCCTCACTTCCTACAAAATTGTGATATCCACAATTTTCCAACAGCAAAACAGCAATCGCCTAAAAATCGACCCCTCACCTCTACCTAGCCCCTCTTCTTGCCCAATCGATTTCTCACAAACTCCGCCCTCCCTGGACCCCCAGATCATTCTTCTCATTCCATCTGCACCCACATTCCTGAACCTCCCTTGGTCTACCCCGACATCCAACACTATCCCTGCCTTCCTTACCAACCCCAAATAATAGCTGGTATTTGCATGCTATATTGGGTTCTTTTCACTAATAAAAACCCTCAATCTAGTTAAGATAAAGTTAGTGTAAAATCTCGATCGATTTGCTTCAAGGCCTCCACATCTGTCCTCCAGTTACCTCGACATCTTGAACTGCCTTTGAAGGTTTCCACTTTGAAGATGCATCCCTATACCCTTATTTTCTAACACCAAAAATTTGGTACCACCCTTGAGACGAGAGAAAGAGGGAAGTTGCCGAAGAGAAGTTGCATCTCTATTGGGATGGCTGACTTCTTAAGATAGCCTCTTCTGTCCCACTCTCAAGGTCAAAACTGTTTCCCATAGGGGCTTACCATCGCTCGAACTCATCCTACCCTAGTCTTATCAGCATTTCAACCTTTACAGATTCGTCATAATCGTTCTCCTTATCAGCGCATGTTTCGCATAGCTTACCATCCCCCGGTGTCTGACCCGCGGCCCCCGCGATATCTTATCGACCCTGATACCGACCGCGCCGCCGCCCCGGCACTCGCTGGCACGTCGCTCGCGGCTCGCCGCGCCACGGTACCGCCAACTGCGCGCTGTATGTGGCATCGGCCGCGACTGGCAGGCCGCCGTGTCGTGAGCGCTCCCCGGGCACGTTGTGATTCCGCGTGTCGCCGGCCCCCCAGCCGCCCCCGAGTGACGTTCGCCGGGTCGTCCGTCGCCAGGCGCCAGACTGGTTTCCCTTTCGTGGCTTCCCCCCTTCCCCGACCCCCTCTCCGCTGCGCAACCGAGTACCGGGGTACGTAGGACCCCGGCGTGTTTTGGTGCACCCCGGTGGCGCCAGAATCGGCGCCCAAAATTGGCGCCCAACCTGGTGCCGAGAGGTTCTGTCCCGAGGAGGCTCCGTCAGGATGAACGGGTAAGTCCCGCTTATCAGCTGTGCGGCGCGCGCGCCTTCTTATCGACGGAGAATGGATGGCAAGGGTTGGGGGCGACAGAGGGTTGACTTGTTTGGGTACGGGGCACGCACCCGGGCTCGATAGTATCGGTAAACTGGGGTGTTTGTTTAAACAATCGAGTTAAAGGGCGAGGGGGTGACAGGTGAAAGGCAATTTCGCGCCGGGATTCATTTCCGGGTTTAAGAGGCAGTCGGAGTGGGTGAGGGTGTTGGACCGTCTTTGTTTGGGTGATGCAGAGTTTGGGATCCAGGGGGAGTAACCTAGTTTGGGGAAGGAGTCTGCTTGCAGGGAAAGGAAAATGATTTGTTAGTTTTGGGAGGCCGTCGGAGGGGGTGAGGGTGGTTTTTGGACCGTTTATGTTTGGTTGCAGAGTTTAAGGACCAGAGGCAACAATCCAGTTTAGGGAAAGGAGTTTGCTGGCTGGGAAAAGAAAACGATTTGTTAGTATTGTGCGGCAGTCGGAGGGGCCACGCTGGAAAAGAAAATCTGGAAACAGTACGGCGAAGTACGGCATGAGGATGTCAGGAGGCTGGATCAGGATCGGGAGGCAAGCTGGCTCGCGATCACGATCGAGACTTCCATTTTTCCAAGCGGGTTTGATGAAAGCGGTTTTTGGACCGTCTGTGTTTCGACGATGCAGAATTTAGAGATCAGGGGGGCATTTCAGTTTAGGGAAAGGAATTTACTTGGGAAAGGAAAACGATTTGTTAGTATTGTGAGGTGGTCGGATGGGGTGAGGGCGGTTTTTGGATCGTCAGTGTTTGAGCTGTTCAGAATTCGGGGACCAGAGGAAATTATCCAGGGTGAGAAATGGGGTTAGATAGAATTGGCAGAGGGTTAAATGTGTTATGAAATATCTGGGAAGTTGATTATTTGGGGTTAAAAGTTGGAGGGAAATGTTGAAAGTAAAAGAGAGAAGTTTATGGTATTTCGAGGTTACTACTACTTACTAATACCTCTATAAAAGAGGAATTAGGAAGTAGTCGTAAATGTAAGTCGTAAATAATGTCGAAGATATTGGTCTAATAATATTATTGATAGTAATTGTTTAAGAAGTCGATGTAAAAATATGGGTTTTCTGTAAATGGTAGTACTCCATCAAGGATATAAAGCAAGATATTTTATATAAATTTATTTTTATAAAAGTAGATCAAGGTAAATATTTGTAGACATTTATTAAACAATGTCTGAAGATGTTCTCGAAATATTTACGTGGAAAACCGTTTTCCGACATTTTATTATGATTGAATTTATTATTTTATATTAAAAATTCCTCCTTTCCCAAAGACAACCCTGCGTCATAAATCAAACTACATTTCCGAGGATTTAAACTACAGTAAAAGCGAGGACCCTTTCATATTTCGAAATTTAAGTCACATCTGTTACTTGATTTACTTGGTTTACTCTCCAGCATAAAATTAAGAAATTAAAAACAATATAAATTAGCCATTCCTCCACAACCTTATTTATATTACCTATATTTATATTATTTTTTATTTATATTACCTACCGCAATCATTCAACATTTCAATAACTTTTTTCACTTTCTGAATAATTCCTACCTGCATTAAAAAATGCAGAAAAAACGAGAATTATTTCGTTACGAGCGTCGACTGCGAGCTCTCAGTTTAAACTACATTACATTTACAAAGCTGACGTTTCTATTATTATAATTAATCAGAAGCACAAAAAAGTTGATCAACGTCGATTTTCGCCAGAAACTTTCATTCACGTACCGCCACCGCTGGTGTATTTACAAAACATAAAACCTGTATTGCAAACGGCCACGCAAAACTATCGGAACTTTTATAATGAATAATACGCTGGGATTACAATAAAAGGGCTTCGCGATGCTCGCTGAACGTGTTGCATTTTTATCTTTCCAGTCGCATTCAATCAATACCCCCACCTACGTATTTCGACGTACATTAATTTACGCGCGTTTATTCCGCAAGGATTTTCTAGCGTATCATCGCGAATAAAGGACGACGAGATCTGTCCAATAATATTACACAATATAAATGTCATGCGGCGCAGTAAGGTAATTACTATCCGGTGGACGTCATCGTCGTTTTGATATTTCGAGATTATAATTAGTACAATAGACGAGCCGAAATATTTTTGTGGATATCGTCTAATTGAAATTTATTGACGAAGTTTAAGAGCTTCAGGGAAAAACAAGCTGGAAAATAGTTTTGTATAGTGATTCCACATTTCTGGAGTAGGATGTCAGAGCCTCCTTAGCGATCGATAAGGTTTTGTTTAAGTTCAAAGTTAAAATCGAATTTCGGACTTTTTACAAGTTTTTATGTTATTATGATGTATCTTTCATTTCAAAAATGTTTTTAATACAAATTCTAAAAATCTAAAAAATCCAAAAAATCAAGTTCGAATATCTAACTCCGGATTAAAATTTTATCCCAACTTTTAAGGTTAAAGAGAAACGGAAAGTAAGAGATACTTTCAGAATTACGCAATTAAGGTGTTTTTCTAAAATAGAGACAACTCGTTGATAAGAATTGCAAAATTCTATTCGCTAATGGATTTTTTTTCTATTTGATATTCAAAAGTTTAGATGCTACATCCTCCCATGGTTTTTGGGTCCTGACTTCGTAATGTGGATATATTGTTTGCTGACTGATAAACGTGTACTGAACAATTAGACTAAAAAATTAGCACAACATAACGCGCGATTACGTTAGAGTTGGCGAATATTTCATTGGACGGCGCAGCGCGTAAATCATTGTAATTGGCCATTTGAGTCAAACATCCCGAAAAAAGCGATCGATACGTTTATGGCGGGGCGCGTGGCGATTTTGACGTTGCGAGGTGAAAAAAATGTCCGCCAGTCTAGTTGATTGGCCACTTGCGCGCACCCGCGAAATAACTTCGCATTGATTCCTCGATGGAATTAAAACTAAATGACTCCGATTATTCTGTGACGAAACAAGTTGCTACTTTATTTTCATAAAAAGTCTTAACATACTTCCTCGAAAATTTTCCGAACTGGCTTCAATCATATGGAAAACAGCAAAATTTCTCGACGCAAAGTCGAGCACATTAAAAATCATATATTACAAAAATCATAATAGATATGCAATTATAATAAATTAATTATAATAAAAAAAGTAAATATTAAGAATATTAAATAAAACATTGAAAATTAAAATTATAATGTTTAAAATGTTTTAAAAAATAGAAAAATGAAAAAAACACATGTGGTGTGATTTTGCGTTAATTTGTAATTTAATTAACATGATGTGAAATATCTTGTAAACGTAGACCTATTTTTTAATGTGTTGTTGCAAATGTTGCGCCTTCGTAAGGCTTTAATCCTCATTATGAGCGACGTCGCGAGGTGTCACTCGGAATATTAAAAGCCGCGCTTTTGACCGGTCGTTTGATTGGCCGACATGACGAGTGGCGTGCTTACGAGCGACGATAACCGTTCCGTGGCACTTTATTCTTTCAACGGCTCCGCCGAGCTTGGTATGCATCTCCATCATGCGACCATTAGGTCGTTGAATACACCGACTAGTCATCGGCGTATCGTCGGAAAAAAGGAGCGCCGCGGCGATGTGAAAGGAGGTTTTGTCTGGGGAGTTTTTAGGGAAATTGCAGCGAGTTTTTTTGGGAGGAGAGCGACTGAATGGTAGTAGTAAAAATTACCATTCACAATATGGTAATATAAAAGAGTATAGATATAGTTGAATAAGGATTTGTGGTGGGGGATTTAAAATTTGTGATGAAAGAAATCAACCGAAGGTGGTAAAACAAAAATGTCTGCAAAAATCTGAAAAATGTCTAATCAGTTTTAAGAATTGGAATCAGTGTAAAGGGAATTTAAAATTCGGAATTTTAAGTTCTGAATATTGTAATTTATTGAAATATACTTTTTGCAGACTAAAACCGAACTTCGAGCTTAGTTCAAATTTAACATTTCGCTTCAAGTTAAACTTTCCGGATATTATTTTATTATTTAATTTTACGTTTTTTAACTAATCATTATTAATACTTATTACTTAGAATTAAATTACTTATTTAATGTGATATGATATTTAACGTGATTTTTCATCGTTTTATGACTCCTTATTTGAGGAAATATTTGTACAAAGATATTAATCAAAACAAAAATTTCAAATCGGCGGAATAAAGAATAGAAAACGAACAACTCAGAACATTCACAAAAACAGCTGTTCCAATTTTCATTTCCAAACATGACTATGAAAATTATTTTCATTATTTTATTTAAAGTAATGTACAGCTTTTACTTCGGTAGACGTCCAGTTCAACATATTACAATTTCCATTGAAAAGTTTAGTCGCAAAAAGGCAAAGCCTCGTGAAAACCCGCTGTCATTTGCATAAAGCGTAATATTTTTCGGAAATTGTAAATTGTTTCGCGTTTACTGTTTAAAATCGCCGTTTTTAGCCGCGCTATAATCATTTTTAGAGTGTAGATTAACAAAGATGTCAAGATCAAAAGTCTTGTTGAAATTTATTCTGAGCCAGCAAATTTCTGTCATTTTTTTATTCTAACTTGCCACCCGACGCCTGAAGGGGAGTTTTCGGCATACTTTTTTGTTACGAATTTTAACATTAGAGTTTGTGTTTTCGCTGCAATCAAAATAATTTTAACTCCCATTTTACCGATGGATTTCCAACAGACACATTAATTTGTTAAACAAGTAAGGCATTATCGAGTTCATTAGTTTTACCGCGCTAAAACGCTGAAAACATATATCTTGCGAAATAACCGGTCGGATGATTGCGCAAAAGTGCATTGTGACATAATGGTGAAAAACAGTGACGATAATGCAAAAGTTGCGCGACGTTTCGGCGATTATAAAACGACGAAACGCGCAATTGCGAGTTAATAACTGCACCGTCGAGGGTATCTTTTGTACCGCGCGGCCGTAATATTGATTCATAAGTTTTATGGGATTTCATGCAAGTTCGCATCCGACGTTCGCATTACCAAGTTGCTTCGATGCTGCGGCTTCCTAATGCGATCCTACCATCGTATGCTTTTTACGACTTTAACCCATAACTTTTCCAAAAAATGATAAAGAAGTACAAAAAATGTCAAAATCAAAACAGGATAAAACTCGAGTCAAATTCAGACCTATTCTCTACCTGTTCAAAACTTCATTGGAATTTTTTGCGACACTTTATCCCTGAAATTTTTCATCCCTTTTGACGAAAAGTGTCCTTTTCTGCACCATTTCAAATATTAAATTCTGCCCAACTTGCAGAAAAAAATGAACTTTTTCGTGCCGACATCTCGGGCGAAAAGTCGTGCTTTTCCGCCCTTGGGCGCAAAGTGGTTATTTTCCGCCCTTGGGCGCAAAGTGATTAATTTCCGCCCTTGGGCAAAAAGTGGTTA
Organism: Ceratoteleas bidentatus; assembly: GCA_022817645.1. Taxonomy (NCBI): domain Eukaryota; kingdom Metazoa; phylum Arthropoda; class Insecta; order Hymenoptera; family Scelionidae; genus Ceratoteleas; species Ceratoteleas bidentatus. The sequence continues at coordinate 4,245 of JABFPB010002799.1, read as the reverse complement.
TTTTCCGCCCTTGGGCGGAAAGTGTTTATTTTCCCTCATGGGGCACAAAGAGGTTCTTTTCCGCCCTCAGTTGCAAAATGATTTGGCGAAAAAATATTTTTACCCTTTGTACGATCACTCAAAAAGTTAATTTTTTATGCACGTAAGACAAAAAATATCGTTTGCATCTCGGACAAAAAACCTACTTTTCGCACTTGGTATGAAATATACTATTTCGGTGCCCTTTTGACCTGCAAATGTTTCGACTAACTTTGAGATTTCGGCTTGGGAATTTTGGCGTGATTTTTGCGAAATCGAGATGTAACATTAGGGAAACGAACAGTCCGGGTGGGGTTTACTGACAGTCGAGGGAATCCCGCGGAGGCCGTAATAATGATTTTGCAACTGCATCCAGGGCATGAATGGTCAGTAATTGGTGCAACAGGGGTTACGTTATCCGTTTCCAGTCTGCGAATCTTTGCGCCAAATTGTACGTGCATTATACGAGCGTGTGCATTCAGCTGACCTTACTATCCCTCCGATTTGTACTCTTCCGAGCCAGTTGGGCTTAGCCTCAAATCGTGACTATAGCTTACATACGTGATTTATGTAAATGCCTGCCTACTTTTCGAATTACGATGTGGGAAACGGTGCAATTTCGACTTTCTCCGAATGGAAGTCGAAAATTAGGTTGAGCCAATGTCGCACTTTCGGTGATAAGAGCGGACAGTTCCAGAATCGCTGGGATTTGGAAATGGCGACATTTTGGGGAGAGTCCGTCTGTGAAATTCAGGTGGCGCTTTGAGTAATGGTTCGCGTTTTCTCGCAGTAATGAATTGTAATTAATATTCGTCGGTTTGAGATGAAATTTAAAACGCCGTGTCCTCTTTCTGTCGTGGATGCGAGCTGGGCTGAGGCATATGGTATTATTTAATGTTATACCATAATTCGGAGGCATCTGGGATATTGTTCGTTACATTGCTGAAATATCATACGATTGTTACATATCTGTCTAGTGCTACATTATTCCGGCGGCATTATCGAACGGTTTTGAGTAGAGAGATAATAAAACGGTAGAATGTTTAGGAATGTTAAACTTTTCTTTGTATTTATTAAAATTAAACCACATAAACCTAAAATCACACCATATCGAGTATAGGATTCAACACGATTTTTGGGCATCGGTTCTCTCTATGTTAAACTGGTTCATTTCGATCTGAAATGAAGGAAAATCGATGTGTTAATAATACTGATTTGGTTTTACGGTCAGGATACTAATTTGATGCAAAAAAATCAAAACTTGTTGTACTGTGTTATCTCAGCCTCTACTTCAAGGATATCTGAAAACCAGAAGTGTATTGCAGAAGAGTGTGGAGGACTTAAAAAATCTGAAATGTACTGTTTATATACGTTTAATCTGTACTTTTCTTGTCTCATCGATTGCTTATCGACCACTAGAAGCTTTCGCGACTGCTTATCCTCAAACAGTGTGAACGTCCAACAAATTTACAGACTTCCTATCAATCTTATCTGAATGCCTAGAAGTTTGCCCGCCTCTCGCAAAAATCGCACCTCAGCTTCGAAAACTTTCGCGTCCCGGCGCTTCTCTCTATTTCAATTTCACTCAATTGTCCGTTCCAGACGCACCGCGGTCGCCCGATTAAAAATAAGTCGGTGTATCTCGGGACAGCCGAGCGCACGCAGCGACGTCCAATGGGCTAACAAAGCATAAGTTATTGCGCAATCCGCGCCCGACAATACACTTAAGCACGAATTCATACGGCGTAGCGCAGCGATGCTTAGAGATAAAATACTGTTCGCGCGGGTCTTAAAATAATTCGGCGCACATCTGAGGAATCTGCGCGCGCGATTTGGCGGGATGTTAAATGCAGCGTGACCAAGAACGTAGCGTGAAATAATGTCCGCGTTTATCGAGGCATACAAATGACAAAGGTTTGGCCGACGTCGGTAGCTATTTGTCGAACTCGTGTTCGACAAAGCGGGCAAATGACGCCACCGTGAAATCAAGGACGAAGTCTGCAAATCACTTTCGCGGAGACCTCTGACTTAGGTTATAGGTTTAAGAGTTCGAGAATGACCTTTTGATGCCTGTTGTTTGATGGTCTGAGCAATTAGGAAAGTGGAAGGAGACCTAGCCTCGTTTTTAGGTTAGGGAAGTGACGTTTGGGGACGATTAGAGGAGGAATTCAGTTGAAGTGAAGTATAAGACTGTGTAACCTAACTTTGAGGTTAGGAGTACTAAAGATTGTCTTTGAATTCATCCGATGACGAAGACATTATTTCCATCGAGGAAAACAATCGAGGAAACATTCTTTCTGACTAATTACTATATCCAAGACTATATCCATACTATTTCCAGGCTACAGCCAGAGTGCAGATTGACAACAGGCCCCGATGTATGAATTCCTAGCAATTCCTGAATTAGGAATTATTAGTAAAACAGAAATTGGAAATTCCCTAAGTGACTGATGTAATTAAGCAATTTCCTAGCCTAGGGAATTTCTTAATTAATATTTTGAGTAGGGTTAGAACTTCGAAAACTTCGAAAAATTTTTTTTGAACTTCGAAGTTTTCGAAGTTTTTGAAGGATCGAAGTTCTAGCCCTAGATGCGATGCCTAATGGTTTAGATAAAAAAAGTTTCGTCGTTTTCGAAGTTTTCGCAGTTCTAGCCCTAACTTTGAGTTAGGAGTTAGGACAATTCCTATCCGTGGCAGGAATTTGTGAGACAAGTAGTTTTCTCAATTGAAATGAAACATGGAATTCGATAACCTAATTTTGAGGTTAGGACCTCAAATGCTTTCCTTCCTTCTACCTTCGCCATTTCCACTGCAGTTCATCGTGAGAATGTCTTTCGCTACTGTATATAACCTCGAACATAACAAACATGGAATTCTATAACCTAATTTTGAGGTTAGGACCTCAAAGCTTTCCTTCCTTCCACCTTCGCCACTTCCATTGCAGTTCCTCGTGAGAATGTCTTTCGATACTGTATATACATAACCTCGAAATGCACTTTCGAAGTTGATTTGTCCGTCAAATCGATGATTAGCAAATCGGAAAGGCCGACAAAGTAGCTTGCTTACGCAAAGCGGCTTACGTCACCAACGTTCAATTTCAAAAGCCGAAAGACACGTTCAGTAATGCGCTACCAATCCCCCAGACAATGCAAATTAATACGTTCGACATGAGCGCCGTAACCGGTCGTCGCTCGAGCTTTAACGACGTCGTCGTCTTGACGAGAATAGACCGTGGCATGTTGCCATACGCGCGCGGCAGCTACAGCCTTTTACACGGGAACGCGCGAAACCGCCTTCGCCGCTTATTACGATATTATCCCGTTTAACCCCATGCTTTCACCATGTCTGGCGCAAAAATCGCCGTCTCGCCGAAATGCCCACTATTCGGCGCGGAGAATTTGTAACGCCGCCAACTTGTGCGTAGTCATTGTTTAAACAAATTGCGACCATTTGTTCGCGTCCACAATAGGTAGATCAAAAGAGTTACGTCCAAAAGACGGCTGGGAAGCAAGGGGTTAATCGTGGTCTTTTGAGTTATGGATGTTTGGGAATTGAAAAGTGTTTTAAAGGATAGGTCAATTGGATGGGAGGTATGATTTAGGGTGAGGAAGTGGTGAATGATGTATTTTAGAAGGTAAAGTCTGGGAAACATCTGGGGATAAAATTGTCTGTAATTTATTTGTACTTGGAAAAAGTTTTTGGTTGGAGTGAAGGCAGAATTCAATTCAATTATAATTTTTAGAGGTATTCCACCGTGTCGTGATGTTTCTGTCAGGACCATTGTTAATGGTTGCAAAATAATAGCAGAGCAACATTTCACAGCCAAAAGTCACTTCTGGCAGGAAACTGTTGATTCAGACTTGCTCTTTCCATTCAGGAGCCTCTTGAAGGGGTTAATTTCAAACTTCGAGTTTTCGCGACGTTATGAATAAAAACAATGACTCCTCAACAAGCGTCACTCGATGGAATATTAATTTTGACATTCATCATGGGTAATTTACACATTTTCACAAAATAGGATTGTGGGCCTTAAAGGGTTATTTAAAAGTTTGATTAAAATAGTTCCACGCAGTTCAATTAGTTTAATTATTATAAATAATGTCATTGAAACAATTGTTTTTCACATACGTGCACCGAAAAGTCAACTTTACACCCTCAAAACCGGGAGGAAAGTGGGCGATTTCCGGCGGGAGGAAAATACCTACTTTCGTCCCGCGGCAGTAACTT
>JABFPB010002798.1:0-18907 GCA_022817645.1 Ceratoteleas bidentatus | reverse complement strand
CATTGCTCACAGCTGATATCGCACCGGCTTCTGCAGCGGATTTATTCATCATCAGCAACGGATTTCCTACTTGGCGCGCTGTCTACTGTCTATGCATTTTTTTTTTCTCATTATATTTATAGAAATTTATTTATTAGTCTCTTTTTTTAAAATATTTTTATATTTTTATTTTTTTTTGTTTTTTTTATATAAATCGGTAGTGTTTACTTCTTATATTGGACTCGGTTTGTTATGACAGATGTGGGGGAAAATAATGTCATATGTGCATACTGTAAAAAGACAGCTAATGTGTTGAATGCTGTATCGTGTGTGCGCTGTAAATCTTATTACCACAAGAGTTGCTTCAAAAGATCTTCCGTCGCTGACTCGCAACTTTGTAAGCGTTGTAGTGTGAGTTCTGTAACATCTAGAGTCACTAGTGGGAATTCGATAATTATGTCGTCGAATGGAGGTGATGTCACAGTTGCTGACACAGCGAAAATCTTGCAAGCGATTGCTGCCTTATCTGAGGACATGAAGTCGCAATTTTTGGACGTTAATGCCAATATTGCTAGTATAAAATCTGAAATTACATCAATGAAGAAATCTATAAGTGACATGTCCATTGCGATAAAGGAGCAAGAGGCAAAACAGTCGAACTTACAGAGTACTGTTAGTGCTATGGGAGATAGAGTTGCTCTCTTAGAGGATGGCAAAATTAGTAATGGAAATGTGGATGATGAAAAGTGGTTTGATGAGTATATAGATAGAGTAGACCGTAAAAATAACATCTTAATTTACAATGTTGATGAACTTGATTCTCGATCTAGAGTAGAGTGTATCGAATATGATTTTAAAATTATAGTAGGCATCTTGAAGGCATTGGTGGACATAGATGAGCAAAATATTATTGAGCATACTAGAATTGGAAAGTATAATGAGAATAAAAAACGTCCTATTAAAGTAGAGCTTGCTAATGGAAAACTAGCGCTAGCCATATTGAAAAAGAAGAAAAAATATATTGATCCAGTTAAAATCTCGAGCGATCTAACATTGTTACAACGTGAAAAATTGAAAAACTTGAGGACCAAATTGGATGAATTAAACAAAGACTCAATTACGAAAACAATAAAATATATAAACGGAAAACCAAAAATAGTCGACATTGGAAAAATATCTAAATCTGCTCATTCAAAAAACGACAGAAATCTGATAGCATCATCAAATCTGGTCTGAAGGTTTATTATCAAAATGTTAGAGGATTGCGAACCAAAATTAAAACTGTAGAAAAATTAAATTATATACTTGATGAATACGATGTGATAGTCTTATCAGAAACGTGGCTGTGTAATGAAATTGATTCATATGAATTTTTGTTAAACAATTTTGTGATATATCGAAATGATCGTAACAGTAATAATAGTTGTTATCAAAGGGGTGGAGGTGTTTTGATAGCCATAAAAAAGAATCTTTCTAGCATTCGTCTAGTAGCCTCAGAAAACGTGGAACATCTGTTTGTGAACATAGTTATTGGTGATATTAATGTCATAATCGGTGCCGTATATTTTCCGCCATTAACACCTGACACCGTTTTTACATCTCATTGTTCGTCAATAGAAGAGATAGATATGGCAAATCCGGCATCGAGTTGGCTTCTTTGTGGTGACTATAATTTACCAAATGTTACTTGGGATATTGAAACTTCAACTTGTGTACCTGTGATTGGACGTGATGCTAGTAATAGAGTTAGGTCATGCGCTAGAATTTTAGCAGAAACTTTAAATTTTTTAAATCTTAACCAGTGCAATACGGTATTGAATAAGTCAGATGCGATGTTAGACTTGATTTTTTCAAACTTGGAAAAATGCGCCGTTTCGATAGCTCCTGATAATATAGTTCCGATTGATGCTTATCATCCGCCATTGTATCTTGAATATGTGCTGACTTCTCCTCCTGATGAACTCCATTTGGCAGGTTGGGTTTATGACTTTGAATCAGCGAATTACATCCATGTCAAAGATAAGCTTTGTGAGTTATATTCCCAACTGCTATCGGAGGGGAGTAGTCTGAATGAAGATCTTACTTTTTTCTATGATCATGTTTATCGTACTATTGAAGCTTACGTACCAAAGAAAAAACTTGTGAAATCAAATTTTCCTAAATGGTACAGTAAGGAACTAAAGGATCTGATTTGTCAGAAAAAGATGGCACATGCACAGTTCAAGAAGTGTGGGTCGCCTATTTACTATACCTTGTTTTCTGCTCTTAGAAAAAGATGTAAATACTTAGCTGGTATTGATTTTGAGAAATATAATTTACATTTACAACAGTCGATTACATCTAGTCCTAAACACTTCTGGAACTATGTAAATTCCAAAAAGTCTTGCAATATCTTGCCGAATACCATGTTTTATGATCGTGAAGTGCTCAATGATGGGCAGAAAATTACAAATGCATTTGCAGAGTACTTCTCTACATTTTATAAACAAGGCAATACATTCAACACAGTATTACCGGAGCAATCTCCGCGTATCATTAATGAAATAAATCTTTCTCTGAAGGATATCTTTGAGAAAATTGAGAAGTTGAAGAGTGGTAGAAGTGCGGGTCCTGATGGAATTCCTGCGGTATTTTTGAAGAATTGCAAGTATATAATGTCTCAGATCTTGCACCTCCTGTTTAGTAGATCCCTAATTGAGGGAGTGTTCCCGTCACAATGGAAAACATCATTTATAGTACCCATATTTAAGTCCGGCGATAAAAGCAATATTCAAAATTATAGACTAATTTCCATTTTGAGTACAATTCCGAAACTTTTTGAATCAATAATAACAGATAAACTGAAACCCTTTATACAGCAGCACATTTCTCCTAGACAATTTGGCTTTACACAAAATAGAAATATTGAATCAAATCTCGTTTACTATACACAGTATATTCTTGATGCTTTTGAGAATAAATTACAGGTTGACAGTATTTATACAGACTTTAGTAAATCGTTTGATTCAGTCAATCACTCATTATTAATACAGAAACTTGAGTCGATTGGAATTGCAGGAACACTCCTTCAGTGGCTTTCTCAGTACTTGAGGGGCAGGATTCAGTATGTGAAATGCGACAAGTCAGTCTCCTCAGGCATTGATGTGAGATCGGGAGTACCGCAGGGGTCCCATTTGGGGCCATTACTTTTTATAATATTTATTAATGATGTGCAATATTGCTTCGGTAATAATGTTGAATTCCTGCTGTTTGCCGACGACTGTAAAATCTTCTCGAGTGTCCGATCAGAGGAAGACGCCATATTATTACAATCTACGATTAGAAATTTTGCAAAATGGTGCGCTGGAAATGAACTAGATCTGAATCTAAAGAAGTGCAACTGCATTTCGTTTACTAGAGGAAGAACATCTATTGAGTATAAATATAAAGTTAATAATGAGGAGTTAAACAGAGTTTATGTTGTTAAAGATCTCGGAGTTATGTTTGATTCCAAAATGTCATTTAAAAATCATATTGAATATACAATAAATAAAGCGAACAAGTTACTTGGTTTTGTCAAGAGAACTTGTAGGGAATTTAGATCTGTTGACACCTTAAAAACGCTTTATTTATCAATTATAAGACCAGTATTAATGTTCGGATCGGTAGTATGGTCGCCTTATGTTGCTAATCACATTAATTTGATAGAAACAGTACAACACAAATTCTATAGAATGATTGCTCCTCGTTTGAATCTTCCCGATCCTTTTATTTCTCATGATTATTCGGTTATTGCCATGTCCTTAAACATACCGTCATTGAGATCTTTGAGACAGTATTACGATATTGATTTTATTTATAAACTTACAACGGGACTGTGTGATAACTCGTTATTATTTTATAAACTTGACTTTAAATTGCCCGCTTTCAGGAGTAGAAGTCGTAACACATTTTATATTAAGAGATACACCACATCGTTGACTGCGAATAATCCGATATCCAGGATGTGTAGCGGCATAAATGATTTAGACTTAGATATATTTTTTATTGAAGCGTCAGTTTTTAAACAAATTTTGAGAAACTCTCTTTTGAAATATGAGTAATAACATCAACCACTTCGCTCTCTAGACTTACTTTGTATATACTATATAATAGTTATATTAGTTATATTAATAATGGACAATATGTCCGTGAATTGGAAATAAATAAATAAATAAATAAATAAATAACATGAAGGCGCCGGGGTGCGGAGCCTCCTTGTATATACTACTAAAATATTTCAAACATCATTATTTATAGCTAAAAATACTTACTTTATGTATAGAAAATTAAGTAATAGTTCGTTTTTTAGCACGAAAATGTGGAAAATCGCAAAAACATGAAAATTCGACTTTGGAGCGCTATAACTTAAAATTTTGCCAACATTTGAACTAACATAAAATATATGTTTTTTGGGAAATAAAATTTGAAAAAAGTGTATTTTTGACTTTGGAGACCCTAAAATCGTTTTAACCCGTTCAATAACTGACTTCGAGTACATTTGCATAAAGGGAAGTTCTAGGTATCAGATAAAACCACTTATCTGAATTTTAGGCCATGTTACAACGTTATTTTTAAATTTATTTGAAAAAATGATTTAAAAACTTTTTCACAAACGGTTTCTACCTTGTTTTTTACGTGACACAATCCATTTAAAACAGTTTCAGAGAAATGGGTGATGGTCAAACATTTTTTGGCTCATTATAAAAAGAATGACCAAACTGACAGTTTTACTTTACGCATTTTATTAACTTTACGGATAATATATTCCCATTTAACCCGTCGGAACTCACGCTCCGAAAATCACACGAGTGCTCGCACCGTGTACTGAGTACACGTTGCGGTTTCTCGATTGATTTTCAATGTTTTTATACATTTCATTTAGCCAGATGGCAATAAAGTGATTGAGGATTATAAATAAAATGTTGGTTAATAATGTTTTCGATATAAACATATAAACTTTTATAAATGAGGCTTACAAAAAAGGTTCAAGTCGATATTTCAAACAGTAAAAAAGTTATCTCGATTTTTCGGTGCGTTGTGTACTCAGTACACGGCGTGAGTTCCAAAGGGTTAACAATACATTTTGAAACAAGACCCAGCAAAAAATACTGAAATGAATAGAAAAAAATTGACAAAGTTCTTTTGGATGACAAAATTAAATTGCATTCCAAAATGGCAAGATTTGACATTGAAAATGAAAACTGCTTTTAAGTTGGATAAAATTGCTTCATTACTTCAGATTTGTTGAGAAATTGTTATTAATAACTCTGAAACTTTACGTTTTTATCCAAATGAGAGTAATGTATGCACTTTGAGTAAAATTTTTAACAACGAGAATTAGGATTATATTGTGTCTCAGTTCTTTTTAAAGAATGCAATATTATATTTGAATTCTTTTTGAAGAATGCAATAACATATTTGAATTCTTGTTCATTATTTCAAACAATACATAACCTTCATTTTTCTTTCAAATATTTTACTGAAAGTATATAAATTATTTGTTTTTCGGTGACAACGTATAGTTCTAGAGTTATTAATAACCGTTGTACGTTAGACTGGTAAAAATTATGCATTTTTAGGTAATTTTACAGCCTTTGAAAATGTATATTTAGAATTCAATTTAATTTTCTCAATTCTTTTTCTATTAATTTCTATTCACTATTTTTTCATGGGGCGATACACGTTTTTGAGACGTTGAAACTTTTGGTAAAAGGGTATAAATGGCCTTTAATTAGTGTATATTGATAACTTACTCTAATTCGGATTTGTATGTTAAAGTTACAGTTCTTGAAGCGTTTAATTGTTTTGGTATTTCATCTGACATCGTTATCCGTGGCTGTTTATTTTCGACCGGCTGAAACTGATGCGGAGCTTATGAAGTGGCCTGAAGAATTAACTGATGTAGGAAGAACCATCGCCGAGGGCATCACGGTTGTTGGAGTTTTAAGTTACATCCTGATTCAACTAGGCGGTGAAATCGTGAACATTGGGATTCCCTCGTTCCTTAAGCAGCTGGTACGTTTGTGTTTTTTCTACTTTATATTGCCACTTGCTACTTCGCTATTTCGATGAATTATCAACAAAGTCGTCGTATAAAACTTAATCAACTTATTCGTTTCGACAATTCGATTTTTAATCACAATGCTACATGAGTAAACACTATTTTCCTGTATCTCGCTTCAAACTAAACGGAAAAATTGAGTTTTGTCCTCAGGAGCCAAACGAAAATGGCTAATTTCGACAATTTTAATTCAACCACCTTCATTTTTTGGTGTTTTTTTTAGAATTTTGGTCCCTTAATAATAATCTGTAGCGAAAACCCCACAAAAATCAATTGTTTATTATAAATTCACAAAAAGTTGTAAAAACCCCAATTTTCAAAAAGTTATTGGGAGCTTAAACGGACGGATTTTTAATAACTATCACCAAACAAATGTTATAAACAATAATGTCAAATCATGCCAAAAAACGGCGTTTTTGCGTGGAGAGTCCCCTTAATATTACACGCAAAAAAATATATACCCAGTACTCGCATTTGTATGCCTGGCACAGGCATATTTTATTATTAATCGTAATAGAATGATCCACGAACCGTACAATGCCTACGCCAGGCATACTCATGTCGGGCGAAAGCATATAGAGGGTAAATCTAGAGATACTTTTCTGTTGTTTCAAACATTCTCACTCTGGAATACCAGTATTTTGGCAGCGCATAGATCTTTTTTTGCGTGTACATGTAGAAACGTCTAAATCATACGTTATTTTGCATGAGTATAATTAAGAAAGTATCGATTCGATCTTTATAATAATGACGGATTTAGCAACATCTGGAGAACACTTGACTATTTGGAACTTTGATTTTTTTTTTCTTAAATAATAAAATATTAATAATTTCATTGAAACCCCTTTTTTAGAAGCGATTTGCGTTTGCCAAGATATCTCAACGAATTTCTAGTAAATATAAAAAAATCAAAGTGGATAGTGTTCAGCGAAGATGAATTTACTTCATCAAAGCATTTTTTCATAGCTTTATTGCTTAAACAAAACTGTGCTGTCAAACAGAAAGAAATGGTATTTTCTAGTAAAAAAGCGATTTTATAATTTTTTTTTACAGATAAATAAACAAATAAATTTGAAAACGCTTTATTTTACGAATTAAAGATATATTTCAGGCATAAGCTCAAAAAATTTCAAGCAATTCGGTTTCGTAGTTCCGGCGAAATCGTGGCATCCCCAACTGAAAACAAAATTTTGAGAAAAACTCGCACAAAGTTGTCCGAGCGCACTCGCCGCCCGCAACACGCAGTCACATTATTTGCAATTACGGTTAAACTATTTTGAATTTCGAGATGAAAATTCAACATCACATTCTCGAAATGTTGTAGATTGGCAATATGTAATAAAAAAATCAAGTTTTTTTTTAAATCTACATGTACAGGGTGATTTTAAATCACCCTGTATATTCCCCCTTAACTGGGCTTTGGATTTTTGAATTTTAAACAATTTTGTCCATCATGACAGCTTTTTCTGATACCGTCAAAAATAGATTTTTGGTGTACACTTTTATGAAATTTTTTTGGTCCGAAAACGAGCACTTTTGTTTAACGTATGGCCATTTTTTGTTTAATCAAAAATTTTCAACCATTTTCTCCATCATGATAGATAACCTATCTGAGAATTACGATCAAAAACGCTTTTTGTTGCAGCTCCAACAGGACGTCCTGGGGAACTCCCGCCAACCAGTAATATTGGGTCTGCATCGTGCACCTGGTGCACGATGCAGTGGTGACGGGAATGATCGAAATTTGACGCATAAATTTCTTTTTGTAGAGGAAGGTTTGAAGAATAAATATATGTAATTAGTTTTTTTATGTGGATTTGTTATTTATCCTTCAAAAAATCCGCAAATTCAACTTTTTTTCAGATTGCCAGAGTGTACTATCTTTTTAAATGGATTTATGTTATCAGAGAATTCTATCAACAAATTTAAACTGTTTCATTTATGCCTAAGCCATTTTCTACATTTGCTATCAGCTACATTTCTACATTAGCCATCTTCTACATTTGGAATGATGAAATTACATGATCGCAATCATAGCAACTCATTTGATTGCACTTAATAATAATAAATTAGAAATACTGAGTCATTCATTTACGAATAAAAAAGGGTTTAAAATGAAAAACATTAATTACGAAACATTTTCCAATAATAGTAAAACATTTCCGTATATCTAAAACATTTCCAACATTTCAGAAAAATATTTTTGAAAATTTTTGAGAATTTTTGAGAATTAAAAAATTTTTTGAAAATGTCGAACATTTTTTTTTTGAATTTTTTAAAAAATATGTACAGTTTTTTTATTTTGAAAAGTTTGACAAGTTTTTTTAATTAAAAACTTTTTCACTTCAATGTAGCGGCCAAAAGTGGAAAAAAAAGAAAGCTGTCACTTTCGGCAATCTAACCTAATTCGTTCCACTTTCGGCATGCTACACTGGCATGAAAAACATCATATCGGCCTCGGATCGCACCCCTCCCTCGGGCGAATATGGCCCTCTCGCCTACCCACGTGAAAATTCGTCGTTACCACAGTTGGGCTGTGTACCACAGTCGTTACCACAGTTGGGCCAAAGCTATTCAGTTCTGGCCCAATACTGTAGTGATAACGTCATGCCAGAATATCAAAATCTCAAAATCGGGCCGCTACTAATGTGATTACGACGCCGAAGCAACGGAGCTGCCAACGACGTCATTACGTCTTTGTTTCCCTCGTTTACATTGTCGCGTCCTTCGCACTGGGTCTCCCAGCAGTACGAACTGCTGCGCCAGCGATTCTTTTCTTTCCGTGTGAGAAATTGCATCGTAGCAAACAATATGTGTAAGCTTTATGGCTCTACAAACGTGTTCATATATATCCATGAATAATACTTGAATATTCAAGGCAAACAAATTGTTCGTTGAAGATAATAGTACATTGGACATCTAGGGAGGGAAGTGTGTCATTACCGCGGGGGGCGTAGTTGGCTGCCATAGCCATACGCAGTTGGAAAAAAGCAAATGGCCCAGTACTGAATCAGCACAGAATGACACTGGTATTGTAGTTTTGTTGAAGTTAACACTCCAGTACTGGGCCAGAACTGAATAGCTTTGGCCCAACTGTGGTAACGACTCTCTAACGAATTTCCACGTGTGTAGGCGAGAGGGCCAGCTTCGCCCGAGGGAGGGGTGGGATCAGAAAGTGCGAACTATGAGGTATAGCAGTACGACTGCTGCACCAGCGATTCTTTTTTTTCCGTGCATAATTCCATCGAACTGATTCATACAGAATCATTCCTGATATGTTTCATTTATGTGAAAATCCACGTTTTCAATAGTTCTTGTCAATTCCATTAGAAAACTGCTTATTTCTACATTAAATAGTTACGTTTTCTGCATATCTTATGTTTTCACGATTTCATAGGACAGGGTTTCTTTTGCATTAAAATACAGTCATAATTTAATTAATTAGGTTGAAATTTGGATACAATATTCTTTAGATTCGAGTCAAAATTCACTGCGGATGTAGAAGTTATGAGATCAAGTATCTTGAACGTACACTCTCAGAAATCCTGCAGTAAATTTCAGTTAGATTTTCCTGAAGTTTTTTTCAGATACAAGACTGAAATTTACGGCACAAGTACCTGAAATTTCAGACTATGTATTTACTGTCACGTTTTGAGGTTAGCACAAAATTAAACAAAGATACTGGATTCTAAAATCGCGCATTACAGCAATAATTAAAAAGTATATGTATAACTGGAGAGAGGTTATTGGCGCTTTCGATGTTCATTATTATTTCTGCACGGGGAAAAAAATCACCGAATCAGTATTGTTTCAAGTGTGCTTCAGCATTTGTTACTAACAGTGCCCAGTCTAATTCTAGAGCAGTATTGAATATCCCTACAAACTACTGATTCCGTTTTCATGTTGGGTCAGTCTGCTTTCAAGGCTGGTTAGCATATTTCCGGCAGTGTAGTCAACCAATGCTGTATTACTATTGGTACAAAGTCTGCTACACTTTCAGGTTAGTGTTGGTGAGCAGAGCTGAGACGACATTTTATTTTTCCCCGTGTGATGAAGAATAAAAAGTATGCCGAATACGAGTTTACATGAGTTGAGGAAAACTTTTGTCTCTCTCGCGACTCTGTGTTACACAAAGACAAAAGTTTCCTCAAATCGTGAAAACTGGCGTTCGATGTACTTTTTATTCTTCATCAGAAAGAATATTGAAAGCGCCTTTATTTACATTGAGAGAACTTGGCAGCGCTAGCTCTGTTTCGATTAGATATCGATATCGGTTTATGATTGGTAATCGCCAGCATTTTACTGCCAATGTGACTGAAATTTCAGTCACTTGTGCATTAAATTGATTTAAGTTACATGCTTCTGAAATTTCAGTGACAAATGTGTCTTAAAAGTGCCTGAAATTTCAGAACATTTCTGAGAGTGTAGAAATGAGAAACTTTTATATTTTTGGTACATGGGACAGCCACGGAGCTTACAAATTATGGAATGTTAATGATTTAAAAATAGAATAAATAAAAGAATCATAGTTCTCGATGAGTTATTCGTATAAAACATCACAAAATGAATAGTTACATTAAATATAAGTTCCTAATAACCACCTAACCAGTCACAAAACAGACATGGCAAGAACTGTAAACTTCTTGTGAATTCATCCATATATATGGAAAATTTTACATCAAACGCGGACATTTACACTGCACTGAGAAAAGTATTCTATGAAAAATTATCCGAATTCCAGTATATTTTACCATATCATATACGAGTCGCGACGTATCGTGCCGCATGTGGACACATTTATTATATCTTCAAAGAAGATATTATTACAAGTTAGAGTAAATTTTCTTCTGGGAAAAATTCTTTGAAGTCATACTAATTTTGTTCAGATAGGAAACCGATCTAATTTTGTTCAGATAGGAAACGACCCCTAAACGATATGGTAAAATTTGATGAAACATTTTTCTCACTGTGCAAATGTAATATTTCAGTCATCAGTCAGTCATCAGTCAGAAAGATATAAAGTTGATGTTATACTGAAATTGGCCCTTTTTCTGCGTCTTTATTCGTAATGTGATTGGTCGGAATCAAATGTTGGAATACTCAGCTGTCAAACTCGTATAACAGCTAAGGATTCATATTCAGTAACCCATATATTAAACACAAGGATCCCAATTCGGATGGGCGCGAAGCGCCCTTTAGTATTCCTAGTCCAACGTAATTTTACACTCGGATTGTACAATTATATCACCGTTCAGGAATAATACTTTTGGAGAATACTTTTACGATATATATAACGAAATCCAGCATGTAATTTTACATACTTTTTTACAGTGTACTGCAATACCTCCGCAATGTTTCCAATAACTTGTAAGGTGCAATAAATATTTGCCTTTGTTCTTTATGTGTTCCACATTCACTGCTTCGACCTTCTTTCATAAATTTTATTAAGGGTTATTTTGTCGGGGTTATTTTGTCCTGGGATATTTAGTCTGCTACCCGTCCCAAACTTGAGCGCCCCGTCCCAAAACGAGCGTTAAATTGAATGCGAAGTTTATCTTTTTCCTGAAAAGGCACTCAAATTGGATAATAATTTGGATTCAAAGAACTCCCCTTCCATCCGTTGATGTCATCAAACAATCGTAATTGGTGACTCCAACCGAGTCGTATTTCCGCCGGAAAACTAAAAAAAATTGTTCTCCGCTTGTCGAGAATGTCTGCTCCCCAGAATCGAGGGTTTTGCACGCGACGCTTCTTACGATTTTTCAGATCATAACACGGATTCGGCAACAGGTTCGTAGGTTGGTTTTTAATTTACACGCATAGTATTATGGAAACGGATATAACCCGTGTATCGCTAACGATGCTGAGTCATCGTTATTACTTTAGCCTTGTATACATACATTCAGCGCAAAGCGAAAGTCAAGAGTGAAGCCCAACGTATACGGTAACCCATGAAAAATGATTATGTATATTTATTGTTTATGAATCATGAATAAGTCAATTTCGAGACATTGTGATATATGGAGTCACATATGTCACAATGTCTCCATATATCACAATATATGGAGTCACATACAAGACAAATCCTTCTTATATAAGTTATGAGTAAATAATTTTAGAGACAATAATCTAGAAATTTATGAGTCATGAAACATGAATTTATAAGATACTAATGAATAATTTGTAACATTAATTCATCACTAAGATGATTTTTATTGTCATGACTCATGATACATAATTTAAATTGTATCATAATCGATTAATATAATAATCAAAATAATGAGTAGTTTACATCGGTTTTATTTGAATTATAAGTCATTAGTTATGATAAGTTGAGTGAGTGATAAATTCATGAGTCAAGACATTTACTGACGAGTGTATGTTACTTATGAGGCACTTCATACTTATGAGTCATTCATGAGTCATATGCACGTTTTAATGACAAATATTCATTTTTCTTGGGAATGTAAGCTCTATAATATAATGTATTGTATACAAAAAAGTTAGACAACCACTTTAAAAGCTGGGAAAGCGCTTTACTCAGACATACGCCAAGGTAACGTATAGATACATTCACACGGCTGTACAGTTAGAACCCAAAATTGTTCTTCGGAGACAGTCAATGATTGCAAATAATTCTTGCTCGCAAAGTCGGCCGGTATGTTGGAAAATAACTGCTTTAGCGGTATTTTTTTGGCATGAACATCACAAGACCCGGCGGTTGTTCTTTCGCGGAAAGAACAACCATCTCGAGGAAGCAAAATGTTTACTGTTAGCACACAAAGGAATCTCAGCCTGATTGCCGAAAGTGAACTTCAGGTCACTTAACCGTACAACTTCTTGTCGAAATATTGTTAAGGCAATGGCATTTGGTCGATCGGGCTCAAGTGGCATTTAAATTCGATCGACTTGCTAAGTTCTGTTATTTGCTTGCCGCGAAATCGCGCTCGAACGATTTTGATTTTGAGTTGAATTTGAAATTTCGTTCGGACAAAAAAGCGGTGTCCGATTTGCAATCATTAACTGCCTTCAGAATGTCGGATCAAGCAGAAAAATGAACCAACGGTATTTTTCCTCTCGACTGCTCAATACCAAGGTATGATTGTCTATTGTCACGAAACATATTCCCTTTTTTCGTCTGTTTCCCCATGTCGAGCTGTGACTTAGTCATCTGTACTGCCACTTGTCGGCATCCTTCGGTTTTACAACTAGGCGACCCTCTTTCTTTCTTGCCGGGCTGCTTAATCCGCTAGAAGTAGCCACTGCTGTATGAGTAACGCTAAAACCAGCAGTGTCGATGGTATCGAATGATTCGCGAGTCCCTGAACTGAAACAGAAACGTTGTGGGATTCATTTTAATTTTCAACTATCGAAATGGGATAAATAATTATTCTAGATAGCTCAGATTTTTTTAACTTCAAGTTCATGTGGATACTGACAATTTGAATAAGTTGCATCATAAATCCAAGTAAAAATAAATATATATATATACACAGAGAGAAATAGTTATGTCAGGTTTATGCGATTTGTTTTGTTTCCGCAGTCATGTTACAGTAATGCGATATTTGTGTTCGCGTAATAAAAGTACATTTTGTAGTACACACAATGTTACTGTTATGTATGCCCAACACAAGCCTCTTTTATTCTAACAAAAGTATTTTGTTGATTGAACAAAACTGAACGTGTAATAACCGACATCTTGTTGAATCAACACAAATGTTTTGTTACGATTATTTGCGGGTTATGCTGTACTTCAGACATCGTTTTACACAACATGTTGTGTTCTATTACGTAGTTCCGACGTAGTCAAACAATGTTGTTACAACGTCGTCAGAGGACGTAGTCAAACAACGTTGTTACAAGGTCGTTACGACGTCGTCAAGCATTTTTATTACGCAAAAAATTACTTTTTGTAATTTTGAAAACACAAAAATGTAGACATATTGGATTCCTCATTGTCTATGGGAAATTTTTCATTTTTAACATCAGATTTGAAATGAAGTATATATACAGGGTGGTCCATTTAAAGTGTTATCAGGAAATATCTCGGAAACTATAAATTTTACGCAAAAATGACCTAGACCAAAAACAATCGTTCAAAAGGGGGCCATAATAACGAAATATTGGTTTTGTCCTAGATGGCGCTCTTGTCGCTAAATCATGGTCAACTCAATTTTTTTAAATGCAAACCCCTATTTTTTATTAAAGAATCAGATTCCTCGTTAAAAAAAGAAGAATTTATTTAGTTCACTTTTTCGTCAGCATGATAGATGACGCTGTAATCGCGAAAAATGATGTTGCTTTCGGACGTTCCTGTATTAGAGCTTATGCGCGCTGTGTGTGTGTATTTATTTGAGTTTGTGTGCGTGTGAGTTTGTTTGTGAGTTTGTTAGTTTTTGTACCTGTACCTGGAAAAAGACATTTATAATGCTAGTAAATAAAAGTGGAAATGCACATGATGTGAAAAATTACAGACCTATATCCATTTTAAGTGCGACACCGAAATTATTCGAGTCCATGTTAATCACTAGTAAATTAACATCTGCAGTAAATTCGATTCTAATTGAGGAACAATATGGCTTTAAAAGCAAGCGATCAACTGTGTCCTATCTTCTAACCTTTCAATAGTATTTGTTAGATATGCTAGAGATGAATTCCCAAGTAGACACTGTCTACATCGACATAGCTATGGCGTTCGATTCTGTGAATCATGACCTACTGATGCGAAAACTAAATGATATAGGTTTACATAGTTCCTTCTTATCTTGGATCAGCAGCTACCTGACAAATAGGACACAAAATGTGAAATTTAAATCCTTGATCTCGAAGAACATTATTGTGACATCTAGTGTACCCCAAGGTTCACATATTGGTCCCCTATTGTTCATACTTTTTGTAAATGATTTGAAATTCTTTCTACCTACGTCCAACTTTTTATTTTTTGCGATGACCTCAAGTTGTATAGTGAAGTGAAATCGGTAGATGATTGTATAGAGCTACAAAAGACACTAGACCAATTATTCACCTGGTGTGATTTGAATTATCTGAGGCTTCACCCTTCCAAATGTAAAATCATGTGTTATTCCAGGGCGATAACATCGATAAATTTTGCGTACAATATAAAAAATCAACGGTTAGAGAAAGTTAACAAAATTAAAGACCTGGGAGTCTACTTTGACACCAAACTGAAGTTTGACTTACATATATGGAGCATATCACAAACAAATCGTTAAAGATACTTGGATTTATCAGAAGAATGACTACTGATTTTGTAGGCACAAAAGCTATTTGCATTCTGTATACTTCTTTAGTTAAACTTGTTCTCCTGTACGCATCATAAATATGGAATCCTAGTTATGCGATTTATTCAAACAAACTCGAATCCGTTAAACATATTTTCCTCAATTACATAGCCTGGAAGCTCCAACTACCTTCTCCTAGGATAACTCATGATTATTTTCACGTTGTAAATATAAGCTCCCTAGAGTCTCATAGAAAATACAATGATTTCCTGTTTTTCTACAAAGTCTTAAACAACGCAGCGGGATGCAACGACCTGCTAACTCGCATAAATTTTCGCATACCACATCAAAGTTTGCGAAATAATGATATTAGACAATTTTGTATCCCACATGTCAGGACAAATCTGTTATTTAACGCGCCATTATGGAGAATGTGCAGAATCGCAAATGAAACTGACCAAGACCTTTTTGCTTTAAATGCGGCTAGATTTGCGACATCTATTAAAGAACTTTTATTATGAGATTCCGGCGATTCGCGCGTCCCCATTTTTTATTTTTTTCTATCTAAATGAAATATTATATTGAAAATATATTATCATGGAATACATATTTTGAAAAATTTTTCATTTTTCTCATCTTACACAAATATTTTAATTTGTTTACATTGTTTCCTTCCTATCCAGTTTGATGTGAATTTTTCTTAGTTTTAACTAATTTTTTTCGAACTGCGCAAAATGTTCTATTTTCGGCACTTATTTTAACTTTTCATATGTGTAAAAAGTTTTATACACCTTGGGATCTGTCGATAATAGTCTATTATTGTCCTCGGCCAATAATGAAGCCATTACTGCCCCACAAGCGGGGCAATAATGGTTCATTATTGTCCTATTCTATATATAATAGGAATAGAACCATATTTTGCGTATACATTTACCACAATTGTGGTAGGATTCATCACAAATGTGGTAAATTTTACTACACTGCATAGCTTTCCACCATGCTACCATCGATTGTGGTAATGGTTACCACAATTGTGGCTATCTTCACGAACTATTTTTCTCCGTGTTCCCGATACGCGTTAAAAATAACGAATTTTTTCGTTATTTCGTTACTTCCCTAACGGAACAGCGATGCGAAATCGACATTGAATCGACGTCGATGCCGACTCGCGGAAACATTGAATCAACGTCGAATCAACGTCTGAATGTCCCTTCAGTCGACATCGAATCGACGTCGATGGCATCGACGTTGATTCAATGTCTCATTCGACATTGAATCGACGTTGATTCAATGTCGATGTCAACATCAATTCGACGTCGATTCAATGACGATATTAACGTTGAATCAACGTCGATTCAATGTCGAATGAGACATTGAGACGTTGATTCGATGTCGATTCAATGTTTCGGCGAGTCGCTATCGACGTCGATTCAATGTCGATTTCACATCACTGTTCCGTTAGGAACTGACAAGAGCATCATCCTCTCTCAGGAACAAGAAGACTCCAGCAATTGATGGCATCTCGGCTAAACCACTGCAAATCGCTGCTAGAACATGTCCCGTGCTTATGCTGGGGATGTACAACGAATGTTTGAAGACGAGCACTTATTGTGACCTCTGGAAGGTTACACGTCTAGTACTGATAAGCAAACCGAAGGTCGGTGGTACCCTAGTATCGTAATTCAGACCGCTGTGCATGCTTGACACAGCAGGGTAAGCCCTGAAAAAGCTTCTGCAACGACAGATCCTCGCGGCCGTGCGGGAAGCGGAGACCTATCGGACCGACAACACGGTTTTCGTGAGCGACACAGCACTCTCCTCGCCATACGAGACGAAATTGAGATAGCAGAGACTGCACAGATGGGAAACCATCACTCCCGGAAGGTTACCCTCTTGGTTGCTCTAGATGTCAAAAACGCCTTCAACTCCATGAGTTGCAGTGACGCACTCCACGCCCTCCGAGTGACATTTAGAGTGCCAGCCTATCTGATGCGCATGCTGGAGGTTTACCTCAGGAACCGCAGCCTCGAATATGACACCGGGTAGGGGCAACGCAGACGACAACTGACCGCCGGCACCGCACAGGGTTCCATCCTTGGTCCCGGGATCTGTGGAACATCGCCGACGAAATACCTCCCGATGTTACACTCATCGGTTACGCAGATGACGTAGCCGCCGTCATTGTGGCGCGTTACCTGGAGCTCGCTCAACTCACGCTCCAAGAAGTCATGAGGACAGTTCATCGGTGGGTGGCTAACCATCCGCTGGCCCTTGCTGACTCTAAGACCGAGATCTTGGTATTCTCGCGTAAAAGGATCGATACCATCTTACCTTTGCAGCTTGGTCACTCCATTACGACAACATCTGCTAGCCTGACATAACTGGGTGTGATGTTGGACACAAAACTGACGTTTTGGTCTCACATCCAAAGGGTCACCGACAAAGCCTCGAGGGTCGCCACCTCCCTGACGGCTAACATCCGCGGACCAAAGCCCTGCAAACGCCGCCTTTTAATGGCGACGGTGAAATCAGTCTTGCTTTATGGCCCGGAGATTTGGGCTCAAGCCTTACACAGAGAGTGCTACAGGAAAAGAGTAGCAGCGGTACAATGCAGAGGAGCACTGAGGATCGCCTCAGCATACCGTACGGTATCCGAGTCCACGTTGTTGGTGGCGTTGGTCATACCGATCGACCTCCTCGCTTCCCAGCGTCAGGAAATTTGGCGAAATCAAGAAGCCCCGGACAAGGAACGCGCCAAACGCGAAGCACGGCTTCGGACGATGCAGAGATGATGGCAGCGCTGGTCATCGGAGACGCTAGGTAGATGGACGGCGAGATTGATACCCGACGAGGCATCATGGCACAACCAGAACCATGGTGAAGTGAATTACTACCTGATCCAGTTCCTGACAGGTTATGGTTGTTTCAGCCACTACCTGTACAGGATTAGGAAGGTGGGAAGCCCAGAGTGCATTTACTGCTACGAAGAGACCGACACGGCAAACCACACTATCTTTGTCTGTTCTCATTTGGGCAGAGAAGAGAAGAGAGATGGAAGTACAGTTAGGTGCACTCACACCAGATGACGCCATGTAGAGAATGCTCCGGGATCAATCGTCCTGGGACATCGTGTATTTCTGACAGTTTTACCCGCGTATTTAACCGTTTTAGATTTCGGTAACTGCGCATCTTTTTATGGCGAATATGACATAAAAAGATGCATATAAAAGATGAATATGAATATATACCCCGAGAAAGTAGTAGACAAGGCTCCACCCTGAAGTAATGTGAAAAACGGTGCCAGGGAGGATATAGTGACAGGTCTGTGGTTTTTAGTGGGTGCGAGTCACCGGAGAGCGGGACGCTCCCGTGCCTGTGTGCATAAGCATTTTCCACAGCACTTAAAAAAATAATAAAATGTCGCGGTCATTAACGATTTAATTTCTTTCCAGCCCTCGTGTCGTTGTTATCCAAAATTTCCCGATGTCTCCAACTCGGGGGGTTCCACCCCCGAACCCCCCGCCGGGTGGCTTCACCCTCGGGCCATCCACCGGGGCTTCGCCCATGGACCCTGTGATTTCTTTATCGGGGGGGGGGGGGGGGG
>JABFPB010002797.1:0-18911 GCA_022817645.1 Ceratoteleas bidentatus | reverse complement strand
TCAATATTCGATCAGTATGCGACCGTTCCGTGATCAGTCCTTCATCTATGAGTGATTAGTAGGTTCGGGCATTGAAGGCATTCATGGCTGATCACCGATCGATCAATGCGCGATCTATACGCGACCATTCCGTGACCATTCCGTGATTAGTGCTCCATTTCCTGTTTTTTCCTGTATCTGAATTCATGCGCCCTTTTTTAGCAGCCTCAGACCGATGCGAAATTATCTCGCGTCGGTCTGAGATTGATCATTCCACGACCATTTTATTTTTACTCGGGTACTCGGGTGTAGAACAATGCGCGCGAAACTTTTGCTGTGTACACTGCGTTCTTTTTTGGAAAGGAATTCCGACATTTCGGGGAATGCGCGGTGTTACGTTCACAACAGCTCGAAAAAACCTGCACGAAACTGTGCCACTTTTTTGGTAGAAGGACGATTAAAGGTAATCTACGATTTCAATGATTTTATATAAAGTGTTACGCATATTTCTCAGTAAAATTTATATTTAAAAAAACGTCTGATAAATCTGATGAATCTGCATTTAAACGTTGGATGTGAAAAAGTTTTAATTACGAGCGAATTTCCGGAGAAATGGCCATTTTTAATGAATCTTCCAAGTCAATATTAACGAAACTATGACCCGCGAAAAACGAATGAGCATTTCGCGTTATTGTCTCAAACGTATGCGAATTAGCGGCGAAATGCAAATTAACCGTAACACGACAACGTTTTTCTCGTTAATCACGCAATTTTGGGCGTTTACATTAAACGACATTGTGCAACACTGTCGACGTTATGCAATTAATATTTATGCGTCGTTAATGCAATTGCTTTTAACAAACTTGTTTGCGCGGAAAAATGGCAATTGTAACTCTTCGTGAAGTGGGCTCTTCAGAACGTTCAGTTGCTGTGAGTGAGATTTTTTAATTGCAAAGCAGTTTGCAACGAATATGAGAATACTCCTAACAGCTATATCGCCTTTTTCAAAAATATCATTATTTTACAGGACAATCTCCGAAAAAAATGTTTTATGCAGACAATAAAAAAGTTATTTATACATTAATACTCATTGCTGATCTAATTTTTTATTGAATGAAAATAAATTAAATAAATTGAATTGAAACAAAATGTAGAATATAAGCCTCCGCTTATAAATTTGTTTATGAATTATGACAATTATGCCAAACGATATTTGTAACTATTAAAAATATTGTTTAGACTGACTTTGGGATGGGTGTTCCTGGACCAAAGTCCCTCGAAAGCAACTTCGTATTTAGCTTCGTCGCACGCGCAGCATTCTGGCAAAACGATTCCCTGGTCATCTGCTTTCGCCTTGGAGTCTTGACAAACATTCAGTACCAGGCTACCTTCGTCTGCGTACCACGTTTCAGCAGTTTCCATTACCGTCGCTCTACAACAAGTTATTAAGTTGTCAGACAAAAAACCTTGCGATGTATGTATATATAAACATGTACTTACTCGCTAAGAGAAATAAATAACACAAATTATCACATTAGCAATATATAACTAAAATGACGCCAAAGATTCGGGTGTGAAAAAAAACTTGGGCCTTTTTCACTTTTTTCCATTTAATAAAATACCACAAATTATGGTAGAAGTTTCATTATACTTTATTAACTATTTGTTGTAAATGTTGCATCTCTATAAAAATGAATTGATTAGAATATAATAATATTGCAACAAATTAAATAAATATAACAACAGTTTACAAGATTTAACAAAAATATAACTTCATACATCCCCAAAAGAGCCAAAAGTTGAATAATCATTTGGCGAACGTTTAGCAGAACGTTTTGTACAGTATTATGATACCCTTTTCTCCTGCCGTTTTTCCCAGGATTCTTTTCCTATGCAATTTTTCCAACGAAACTATTTTCCAATGAAACCATTTTCCAATGAAATTAATTTCTAATACAATTTTTTAAAGAGAGTAAATATTTCCAAATGTTCTATAAAACGTTCAGGTAACTTTTCGATTATTTTACAAATTATTAAAAATAAAATATCTTAACGTTTGTGAAACGTTTAAATAGCGACATTGAGACAACCTTGCGAGATACTCAACGTTCAGCTAAACTGGGGATTTAATTGATCAACATATTTTAATTTATTAAGTGGTGAATTGAAGGCCTAATTTTTATGTATAAAAATCGATTTACACTAAAAGAAAAACAATTTTTCAACACAGGTTTCAACCTGTTAGCCTTCCCATCTTGTCAATTACACGTTGGGAGCCGAGGTAACCTTCTTCTTTTTCGAGTTAGAGAACGAAAAAGATGCACCCTTTTTCATTCTCGCAATGCCAGCAGCATTGCATTACGGCGACTGTAAATACAGAGCGCGGGCTAACTTTGACCCTTCATCGTCGGAACAATGTCATTAACGCTGTCCAAATTGGCAGTTATCGCGGCGTCCAAGGTTATCAAAGTTATCTTAATGGCTCGGCATTATACAGCATCGGTACTCAGCGATTGTCGTGCTTCAAGGTTATCCGGGTTATCGCAATGAAAGTGGTTACGGCTCATTAAAAAAGGACCTCGACAATTTGCTTTAGGACACGACCTCATTGCATGACGAAACCAAATTTTCAAAAACGTAGTAAAATGATCTCACAATATTCTTTGATTTTTAAAACTTCATATTCTAGGTTTTTCACACTCTTCAAAGTGTGTTAACTTTTTTGTCGGTTAATTTTATGTTATTTTTTTTAAATCATTGATAAGTTTTTCTTTCGTATTGAATAATATTGAAATTTTGGCGTGTATGGTAACATGATATTTTGCTTCCGTTTCTAATGTTTCCAAAATCGGACCGTAATTGCAATAAAGTAATATTAAATTGGAAATCTGCATTAATAATACTTCTATTGTCGAACAAAAATGCTCAATATCTCGTCACCTCTCATAAATCGTTAAAAATAACGGCGTTACAACAAAAAGCGATCGCTACGTGGCTCGCTAAATGAAATTATGATCACGCAACACTATATCACCGATTCCCGTAACAGCATGCGTGAACTTCGTAGATGAAAATGAACGTTGTTTAAGGCGGTAGCCTACTTGAAGGGAGCTAAAAAATGGTCATTTTCAAACGCGCACAGCTCAAAAAGGGATTAATATTTTGGAATGGGGTAAGAACCATTGCAAAGCAACAAAGACAAAAGTTTTCCTTAACTCGTGAAAACTTGCGTTCGATGTACTTTTTATTCTTCATCAGAAAGAATTTCGAAAGCGCCATATATTAACATTGCGAGAACTTGGCAGCGCTAGCTCTGTTTCGATTAGACGTCGATATCGGTTCGTGATTGGTAATCGCCAGCATTTTACTGAACATGAAACGCGCTACGACGTCGCATCGACGTCGGTCGCGATCCATCCCGGACAACCGACGCGACGTCGGTTGTCCGGGCCCGAAACGACCTCGGATTCCGACGTCGCCACGGGTCCGGAATCCGACGTCGCCACCCAGGCAGAAAAATCGGTGGTCTGCCAGACGTCAATAACCGGCCCAAAGTCGGCCCGGTACTGGTGCATTTGGCTGCGACTGCTGAATTATAGGTTAGACCTACAGCAGCAGTAATTTGAGCGGGAAATTTAAATTTATTAAGAGGGGAGCCTCATTTAGAAATTTTTTTTAGCAAAAAATTTTTATTGCTTTAACCCTCTATCCGGGATGCCGCCCGAAACCGTCTTGTTGTGAAAGAAGAGGGGGTTGACCAATCAGTTCGAATATCTTTAAATGTGTGTGTGAAAAATTGCGCGCGTCGCATGGATTCATCAGTTAATTGGATGATTCGGTTTAAATATAACCTCAAATTTGAGTGGCGCGAAATCCATGCGAGTAGAGGGGAAAAGCAATCCCGGATAGAGGGTTAAATGTTTTGTATCAAGACGCCCGTCTGTTTTACTGTTAAACATGCGCGTTTTAATTTAAAACAGAGGTGTTTTGCGTTAAACACTGACGTTTTAAAAACGAAGATTCAAAACACTTAGCGTTTTACTGCTAAACGGCTTATAAGACACTAGTTTTTGCAGTGAAAGCGCACAAAAATGTTATAAAAGTACACACAAAATTATCTGAATTTATTCAGATAAGAAATAGTAAGATGAAATTCAGATTTTTACATGTTACATTTGAAACATAATTTATTTCTGATGCATGTAAATAAACTACTTTTGATTCCAAAAGTGGTTCATTTACATGTAAATGAACTACTTTTGATTCCAAAAGTAGTTCATTTACATGCATGAACCAAGCAGTGTCCAGAAAAATGTTGTTATATATGTTTTCGAGCTAATACAAATTACATCGTCATACTGTCGATTACCTTGTCGGCGAGATAATACATCACGAGATAAATCGAGATAACATTTTGGTGCAATTTTGTAACATATTTTTGTGCGCTTTTCTAACAAAATTTTTGTGCGCTTTTCCGACAAAATAGTACCCAATGTGCGCTCTTGTAACTCTCCGTTTTAGGTACATTAAAAAGTTTTGAAATTATTATAATAACATCATCATAGAATATTTTAGATATAAATAAAATTATTACTATTATAACATTATGGTTACCAGTTATACGGCATTTTTATGATATTATAATAATTTTTTTAAATCCTATCCTACTATATAAATGTAAATGTATGTTTGTTTGTGTATTTGTTTGTTTGTAAGAGGATCACGCTTAGACTAATACAGCTTTCAAAATGCCGACTTTACAGGCAGAATCCTTGAAGTCTCGAGATGGTTATAGGCTGTAAAAAGTTTTTATGTCAATGTAAAAAATAAATTTTGTTTTCAAATTTTGTAATGACTGACATACATTTTTTTATTATTTTTGACCATTTTCGGCCATTTTTTGACCATTTTTGACCATTTTCTGACCGTTGCGTGCCCGTTGACTGCCTGCAGTCTCCCCATAGTCTGGCCGCTGTCTGGGCGTTGCAGTGGGAGGAACAGTGGGAGGAAGCATAGGAAAACGCGCGCATAGGGTATATCTTGCAAAATACTAACAGAGGAGAATAAACTTGTGTGCCATTAAGAGTCTTTGGTGTGCTGATTCATTATTCAAAGCAGGGATGGCAACCATAACGAAAGTAACGAAAATAAGAGTTTTGATACATTTAGTTACGTTATCGATACCGTAACGAAAGTACAACGACTTTTGAGTTTTGATCCATACCATAACAGAAGTCATTTGCTAATTTAGTTATTATCCATAACGTAACGAAATTGCGTTTTACATTTCGTTACGGTACGGTAACGTTATTCAATAACGAAATTGAATAACGTTATTTCTCGGCTGTTGAATTAAAAAAAACTGGAGGTTGGTGGCGCAATTCTGGCTTCGAATTTGGATTCTATGCACCCAATTCCATAGGAAAACATGAGTCTGGTCTCTGGGTCTGAACAAAAATTTTTTTTTGTGTGCCTGTGTTATTAAAGGAGGAAAGTTATCGCTCGATCTGTTTAATTTTGTGGCATTCGCGTAAGACATTGGAGTGTAAACACCGTTATCACTCGATTTAGACGCATTCTTTTCTAAATTCCGCACTTTTTCATCTAATAGATTGTTTCTTTCCTCCATTTCAGTTAACAGTCTCCTCAGTAATATATTCTCGTTACACAAAAACTGTTCAATCTGTCCCACCGTTTCATCTTCCCTATCACAGCACTCCATGCGCGATGCGTCCAAGTAAATAATGTTTTTTCTGCGCTCCAATCATGACTTGTGAAACACAGCACCGCATCTCACACACACATACGTTCTCACTTCCCTGTCCTTGCAGCATTTGAGGAATTGTGGTGGAATCTCCTCCACTCCCTCCCTTATTCTCTCCATATTTGTTCACTCCAGGACACCTTCGCAGGACCAAGGCGCCGAGAATTATGATGGTGAAGTGGACTCCTCATCCATGTAGATTAATGGAATATCACTCTCCCAGAATAACGAATCCTATCTTTGTAAGGACACTAGATGCCCCCACTCAGGCAGTAGGCCTGAACACTTATGGGAAATATGAGAACAACTGAGTTTAAATATAAATAGTAATAGAATAATTCTCGATTTATCTATCCGGAGGCTAGACACGTATACATAGCGCTCCCGGTATAATATCGAAAACACACTTGTCGTTAGTCAGTCCGCAACGCATCAAAACAACGTCCGACTCCGACGAAGGACAAGTGAATAATTAAAAAGTATTTGTCAATAAAAATGAAATTGCCTCTTCACTGATTTCACATATTTTACTTTTGTAGTTTAGTAATCAAAGGGTATTTGGTAGTTTATAAATCTACATTATATTTTTCATCACTTTTTACCCGAAACAGCGATTTTTTGCATTTATTTCGCATTAATAGCATTTGAATGATAGCGGAACGTTCGAAACCATCCGTTCGTTCGTAGAGAAAGAATCACTGTGTAAATTTCAAAGCCTCAAAACTATGATAAGAAATAATAATTTGAACATTTTGCTAATAACAGCACCCCAAAGACTGACAAATATCCCCAAAGTACCCAGAGACCAAAAATAACTTCCAAATACCCGCAAAAACCGCCCAAGACTGCCAAAAACCTCCAAAGTCAGCTAAAAACCCCCAAAGACCGCCAAAAATCCCTAAAGACGCCAAGATCCCCCAAAGACTACCGAAAACCCCAAAAAACCACCGAAAACCCCCAAAGACCGCCGAAAATCCCCCAAAAACTGCCGAAAACCACCGAAAACCTCCCAAAGATCGCCAAAATTCCCCCAAAAACTGTTAAAATCCCCCAAAGACTCGAAAGAACGCCAAAAATCCCCAAAGCCCGCCAAAAATGGCCAAAGACACAAAAAAACTCCAAAGACCGCCAAAGAACATCAAAAACCGCCGAAAACTCCCAAAAACCGCCGAAAATCCCCCAAGACCGCCAAAATCTCCCAAAGACCGCCACAAATTCCGACAGACGCCAAAAATCTTTAAAGATCGCCAAAAACCTCCAAACACCGACAAAAAACCGCCAAAAACCCCCAAATAAACATATTCATATTTCGTTCACATATCATCACTTTCGTTCATCATTCATAACATTCAATTCTACATTCAAAACATTCACTTCAACAATCAAAACATTCATTCAATCGTTTCAATTAAGGGGGTAGACCACCTTGACCCTGCTAAAAAAACGTAAAATTCGGGATTTTTTTTGGTAAGAAAACAACAAGGAATGGGAAATCTTTTTATATTTTATTGAACAATTATTCAATGTTATTAACAATTGTTTGGTGCTTATCGCACAATCCCTGTAACCGTTGCAGCAGGTCGCGTAAACGTCCTTTTCCGGCGCGTGGAAATCGGCGATTCGTTTTTTGGTCCTGTAAGTCATCCTGTTTTAAACAATATTAATTTGTAAACAAATGGTGACCTTTTAAAAAAAAGTCGTTTTTTCCATAAAAATTCAGCACAAAATCGTGTACCGAAAATCCATTTTCCAAACTATCGAAAAACGGCTAAATGTTTCAACAGCAAATTTATTTATGAGCAGGGTCAACAAAATGGCATCAAAATCCGACGTAAATTGCCGAAGATATTTGAATCACCAATTTTAAAAAACCCATTTCGAGAAAAATCTCTTTAAAGTTTCAGTTCCAGTTTTGTTGTATGTAACTAATATGTACCTTTAATCTAATTTTTAGACGATATAGCTAGCAATAATCTTTATCGCTAGTTATATCGTTAAAGAAATTCAATGCTGAACGCGCTCAGACGGTCGCACAGTGGTCCCATTCTCAAAAACCTGGCCAAAAGTCGAAAAAAAATGTCACTCAAAATAGAGAAAAGCTGTTAAAATAGATATATGTTACCCTTCCGCACGTTATGTTGATCAACAAACTGAATTTTCAATTATTTCACCGACGCGCTTAGCCAAACGCGATAATACTAAAAAGACCTTCCGGGCAAAATATGTAAACTAGACAAATATTCGCCCGACCATTTCATTTCCAGTGCATCACCTATTGCTTTAGGTATTCATCATGATGGAAAGCAATATTTCAAGTTCGTTCAGTACGTATCTACCAGATATTTTGATTTTTTTGACAAGTTAAGATTCAAAAGTAAAAATAAAAAATGTCTTATGAGATCGTAAGTTTGTGACGTAATTTTTCAGAAGATTTGAGTGTCCGGAACTCGAGACTTTGTTTCTTAGCTGCCTATATTTGCCTATTCTTCAGTTATAGCTTTTTTTAAACAAGGAAACATTTCTGTTCAAACAATATTAATGATATCACTATGTTTTTCTCACTTATTTTTGCAGATAAGAAAAGTGACATATTAGTGCACCTAAAAAGTAATGTGTTTAATTATTTCAAAGGTCATCCGCATAAAAGTTTGGACGAGCAAGTAGATATTTTGCAGAACGTGTTTCCAAAATATGGTAATCTGTCGACTGAGCTTTCTTCCGACGCGAGAAAAAACCTAAAAAATTTTATATGCGACCTGAAATCAAGGTGGCAGAAGTGTAATCGAGATATTAATGTTTTCAAGAAAAAAATGATGATTGGCTAAAGACTTCAATAAAAATAAGAGTGAGTATTTATCTCGGTTCGTTACTTTCATTTTTTCTAAAGATTCGTTCATAGTTTTCAACGTATATTACAGAATGTACCTATTCCAGATAATACAACGAGCAACACCGGACGACCCTCGGTTGAATTTAACGAAGCTAGCGATCGCTCAAAAAGAAGGAAAACTGAAGAATTACGCGCAAATCACAGCTCATAAGAATTAGCGTTTGCCACTCAGATGAGTTAACGTTCAGCCCGTGCTTATGATGCCGCAGCTATTGTCAAAACCATATCGAATAACCCCTCGTTAGCTTCCAAATATAAAATTGCAATGAAATTGTCCGAACAGCCACAACCGAAAGAAATATCTGCTGATATAACATTGTCACTTTTCATTGACAGTAAGTTATCAAATACCAGTATCAGATTATCAGAATCACAGCTAAGGAAAACAATTGTCGTTTTCTGCCATCGTATAAAACGTTGCTGGAGGCGAAGAAAAAGTTCTATCCGGCAAATATTTCGGTGACTGAAACACGCGCAGAAGTAGCATTACAGTCCTTATTCACATTACACCTTATTCCTTAGATCCCACTTGTGGTAGAATTTTGAGTGTTCAAAGTGAAGTCATTAGTAAGATGGATGCAGTAACATTACAAAATCTTTTTTTGATCCTCAAGTGGGGATGTGACGGCAGTTCCGGGCAAAGCGAGTACAAGTATGTTTTGACGCCGATAATGCATCTGATGCAAGTGCGTTTCTAACATACGTTGTTCCACTGCAACTTGTAGGAGAATTTAAGTCTACACAAGGTGTCATCGTGTGGAAAAATGAAAGACCTTCTTTTGCAAGATTTTGTCGACCCATTCGCTTACAATTTCTGCGTGAAGACACGAAATCGATCATAGACGAAAAAAGTTATATCGACGACCAAATCGGTCGTCGATATAACTTTTTAATTCGGATATTCAACAACTTTTCCGTCAACGATTAGGCCTAAAAGTTGATGTACCTAAACCAGGATATGGGAGTAGCAATGATGGCAATATTGCTCGGCGAGTCTTTGCTCATGCTGAAATTTCTGCGGATATTTTACGAGTAGATAAGAGCTTAATGTTGATATTTTATGTTATGCTGCAAGTTTTGTCGAGTGGTTATGATATCAATGTTCAACAATTCCGTGATTATTGCTTAGTAACAGCAAGACAATTTTGCGATTTATATCCATGGTATTTTATGCCAACCACAGTAAATAAAATACTAATCCACGGTCCTGCAATTGTTGAATTTGCATTACTACCAATTAGTCAGCTCTCAGAAGAAGCCCAAGAGGCTAGAAACAAAGATGTGCTAAAATATCGAGAAGATTTTTCTCGTAAATGTTCTCGGGAGAAAAGTATAACGGACATTTTCAATCGAATGCTGATCTCCTCAGATCCGTTGATTTCAAGTATCACGCGAAGACGGCCAAAAAAATGCAAGGAATTGTCCCGTGAAGCTCTACAGTTGCTTTCGATTCCGCAACAGAACATATCTGCAGGTACATTTAGTATAGTTATATCTGTCGAGTCATCTGATTCTGATGCATCTGAATAATAACGTTTGTTAGTTTGTTGTTTTTTTATTAAAATGTATCTGAACTGATTCTTACTCATTTTTCTTTTTCTCGACCGTGGCGTTATCTTCTAGTAACCTCTACCCTGATAGAACATATATTGCATATACATCTAATATGTGTACAATATATGTATATTATATGTATATATCTATTTAATGTATAAATGTCCGTCTAATATATGTATACTATTGAGACTAGCAGAATCCGATGGCGGCGCTGCGGTCGCACTATCATGGCGGCGACAAGTACACACATGGCTTTGTTGACATATGTCGTCGCGCAGATAACTGTCTAATTATGTAATAATTTTAAGCAAAAAAATGTTGACAGTCAGTCTGAACGATATTTTTGATTTCGTGAAATCGACACCGTCATCGCGAAATATTAAAGAAGGCGAGGAAATAATTAATTCAAATTTTATTATAACTTGCGGTGCGACGAATATAACTGAAATAAATGAAAGTGTCGATATTTCCGGTTTGTGTTTAAAAACCAGTGCTCTAACATCTGAACCGCACGTGATTAATGGAAAATTGTTGTTCATCAATCGTGCAGTGCAAATCAAAAGCATGGACTGTTCATGTAAAGCTGCAACAAGTCATACATGCAAACATGTTGTAGCCGTTTTGTTATATTGTAATCGGTAAGTAATTCGGGTTTCAGTGACCATGGAAAATTGTTTAAATTAACGATAACGATTGACGATAAGTTTAAATTAAATTAAAGTGAAATTAAATAAACAAATTATTGCAAATGACGATGTATAAAAATTAAAAAGGATAATTTTCTGTGCGTCAATGTTTTTTAATACATTAATATATATTTATTTTTTATTTTCAGAAACGACGTAGGTAAATTTGAAATTTTGTCTGGGACAGATGTAAAGTGTATCTGGAAACAACTTAAAACTCCAACAACAGAACAATTTAAAGCTTTACCGATTGATTCATTTTGTTGCATCAAGAAGAAAGAACCAATGATTATACCACAAGCTTGTGGTATAATCAAAAACTTGCATTATTAAGGCAACGATTGGAAAACTGTGATAAAAATAGCTCTCTCAGCAAACATATGTAAGTGTATGAGTATAAAAAAAAATATTGTTTTGTTATTTTGCATGATTAGATGGGAAATGTTATTGCTTCAACAGTTTTTGCAGTGTGTCGGGGATCGGGTTGTAATGCTCCTAATAATTTGTTAAAATAAAATGGACGTGTCTATTCCGACCTTAAAACGCGATACGCGAATACGCGACACGCGACGCGCGCTGTTGCCGCTTCTTCGCGTATACGCGAGCCCGAATTCATACGCGACTGTACAAATTCATCCCCCAAAAACCGTTTCATTCAATTAGTATGTAATTGAATTACTTGGCAACATTTTTTCTCGTTACCAAGTACACGAGAAAAAATGTTGATTCTAAATTAACATAAGACTCAATGTCGAGACATTGATGCTGATTCAACATCGAATATCTACTGAATTAACATCTATCATGAGTCAAAACAATACTAATCTAACCTTAACTCTTATTCGATGTTAAATAATCAGATATTCCATGTTGAATTAGTATCTATGCCTCAACATATTAAAATTTTTCCCGTGTAATTGAATTACTTAGTAATGAAATACTTAGTAATTCATTTGTAAATAATTCAATTACTTAGTATTGAATTACTTAGTAATGAATTACTAAGTAATTCAAATACTTAGTAATGAATTACTAAGTAATTCAATTACTTAGCAATGAATTACTAGGTAATTCAATTACTTAGTAATGAATTACTTACACTCAGAAAAATAATTTATTAGTTCCAAATAAATTCGCTTTAACATATCTAAATAATTTATTTGAAATAGTACCTAATTAATGATTTATTTGGGATAAATAAATCTATATCTACAGCAAATAAATGTATATTTGTAGCAAATAAATCTTCAATTCGCGCAACTAAATTTTTCCAAATAAATGTATTTATTTGAGACAACTAAATTATTTTTCTAAGTGTAATAACGAATCGCTATGTAATTGAATTACTTAGTAATGCATTTCTAAGTAATTGAATTTCTTAGTAATTCATTGATTTTATGCTATATTTTTAATTGTTTCAGTAATTAAAATTAATAATTAGCCCAACCCTGATCCTCAATACAATCGACGCTCTATATTGGAAACTATTAGTTAGAAATTTTTTGCTTGAAAATCTTAATTGAATTGCGTAGAAATAAAACGTGCTTAGAAATAAAACAGCGCAATTGTGTTACTCATTTAACATAATGTTAAAATGTTTGACTTATCAATGATTAATTTCTCGTAACTAGAAAATAAAAACCGTTGAAATTTTGGTAAAAAAAATAATGAGCGTGTATGTTTACCTTAACATTAATTTACCATTTTATATGAACATTCTTGAATAAATCATTCGTTTTTTCAAGTGCAACCAATTGCCTTATCGAAATTGGAGGACACCTTCTTTAAAATGTGATGTTACAATGCGTACGTATGCCAATTTGCCGACTCGTAATTACGGTGTCACCGTTCCTCCTCTCTCGTTAGCGCTTACGGAGCCACCGTTACTATTGTCTGGGGAGTTATTATTACGTCGCCCTATTGGCCCAAGCCGAGTGCGAACATTTTCAGTTTCAACAATATTATTCTTTTGACAACATTTTTGCAAATAAAATACGTGCACGGTAAAACGCTCACAAATCAAACGAAACTGTTGCCGAAAGGCAAGAGTTACGCAGCATTTTTATTTCATGGCGAACTAAATTTAATTTTTTTCTACTAATTTGCGACCGCGCGTGTTAAACAAAATGAGCACAGCCGAGCTGTAATAAGAGTCACGCTGACATTTTATAAACCCATGTAAATGCAAATGTGCGTATGAACAGCCGGAGACGACGTTTCGTCGATCATCGTGAAATACGTCTATAGCTCGTTGAAGTGGAAATGTACGCATTATAGCGAAACACGTGAGCTTATTTCACACTCGAACAAAATATGATTATAATAACTCCGACCCCAGCATCTTGACGATAGAGTCTTGTCGGATTGGAACATCTTTAATAATAGCTGCGGATCATTTATTGAAAGCGCTTGGAAGCAAAACAAGATTTCTATTTTATTCTAAAAGTATGTTTCCCTACATATTGGGCGAAAAAGCCACTTTCCTATGGGCATACTTTTTACATTAGTGTAGAAACTTACACTGCAAAAAGAAGTGTCTTATTTAATACTTTCAGTTGCCTTTAGGGCATTTAACCTTGCAAAGTAATTATAGCCAAGTGATCTAGCATTTTATGAACTATTTTGTGAGATATGTGTTCCAAGTTAAAAATGTATATATATTCAAGATTTTGCATTGTTGAATAATCATGTTTCGCTTGAACCAATGTACCGAAGTAAAAAGTGAGTAATGCGATATTACATTGTAAAAAAAAATGGCATGAAAGAAGGAGCATTATACACGAAGATAAACATGCGTTCGACGAAATCCGTTTACTTCAATCACTTTGCCATTTCAATCATAGCAGGTCTCACGTAACTCGGCATTGAACATGTGTATATCTAGGGCAATGAAAACTTAACAGCGTAAAGCGACGAACTCGATGCCTCCGGGGCTTGAAGACTACACACGAGGAGTTTTTCGGTCACTTCGCCTTGAGCCGTGTACATACACATTAATCCGGTGTATTCTCACAGTGTCTCGAAACGCCGCTTTCGTAAATACCGTGAAGGATGTATGAAACATGAATGAACATATTGTCTACCGGCAAATATTTTTCATCTAGAAAAAAGGACGAACTGGGTGAAGTGAAAACAAAAAGAGTCGAACGACAAAGACCAAGTCACGTTTTTTCGACGATCTACGAGAAATCAATTCGTCAGACCGAACAAAATGGGGTAATCAAGGATCCAAGAAACGGGATGAAGAGTATTTGGTTGCCTACATATGAGTCCCACCACAGTTTAAATCTCGAGTATCTCGAAGATTAGAAGATTAATTGGCAAAATAGATTCTATTGTGTTAAAATATTATTTTCTAGACTTTAATAGGATAGTATTTACGTTTAACAAATGCTGACAACTTTTATAAGAAACATAACACAAAGTATATTGTACATACATATATACAATGTAAACATATATAAATATAAAAGACATTAGTTACCAAAACTTTCCCCAAATAAACATCTATGATTCAAAACTACTTCCAACCCATTCTTATAAAAAAACTAAAATATATAAAATACCTTAGAAAGGTAAAAAGTAGTCCAACCAAGTTTCGGTAATCCGCAGATTTTAAATTCCCAAAACTTCTTGTAACAAATATATTTGAAAACGATATCATGCCGAATTTGATAAAATCATTCAAAAGTATTTTTAATACAAAATTTATAAAATACCTTAAAAAGGTGAAAAAACGGACTTCGCAAAGTATAGGCTATCCGCAGATTTTTAAACCGACCCGTCAGTTTTGTGTTTTAATAGAATACCATTAGAGCATGCGGAATGGTATTATATTAAAACACTACATCTGAATATAACAGCTTTGTACAGATGAAATTCAGATGTCTACAGATCAAATCTTGTAGACAATCTGAAAAACTACTGAAGAAACCTCATAAACCCATAAGCTACTAATTAATTTTAATAAAATATTTGAACTGGCAGTTCTAAATGTAAGTCCTTAGTGTTTCTATGCAGCTTCTATCCCAAGCTCATATGTCTATAAGTATTTTTCAACAGGGCTGCTTCGGAATCATCCTTTAATGAAACCCTCCAACCAGTTTATCCCCAATCCAAAAAGTCGTTGCAATTACCATTTATGTCTCGGCGGCCTCTGAAATGCATTATTCCTAAATCGTCGCTACCGGGGGCGGGTGTGCAATTACGCGCGAAAGTGGCAAAAGTCGCGGGCCCCCTTGCGGCTAATGAGTGGAACCCTTTCGAACGTCACACGCACTCGTCGGCCTGCGCGCCCCCGCACCCCCCCCCCAGCCCCCGGGAGATTACGTCCCTCATCTCGCGACTTAAAAGACCGTGAAAGGAGGTCCGCGTGCGGGAAAAAGAAAGCGCGAGCCGCGCTCGTCTGGGAGGCAGCGGAGCGGGGGGCGAGGGCACGAGGGGGGCGCAATGGCGCTCGACAAGGGGACAAGTGGCGGGGGGCGGCGGTGCTCGCGGGTCGTTATTTTTGTGCCTGCCTCGTCTTTAATTTCTCCCCACCTGAGGGCGCGCGCGCGCGCCTCCCCCGGCCCGCGGCTCGTGCCTTCCTGCTCTCCCGCGAGCAAGACGAACAAGCGGAAAGAGGGAAGTCCGGAGAAAACCGTCGGCACGGTGGTTGTCTTAGTTCGTATGCATATCTCAGTGGCCTCCACATATTGATTCAGGGCGTCATTACGCTTCGTCTTAGCTCGGCCCACTCCTGCCACCACCACCGGCGGCAATGGCATCGCCATCATCACCACCACCACCCGGCTGCCCCTTTGCTTTACACAGCCACCCTGATACCGGCAACCCCCCTGGCCGACCGTGGAACCCCGCGCCACCCGGCGCATGCAACGCGCTCCCTCCGAACTGTGGCTCCTTGGCCAGAAGCAACCCCGTCCATCCAACGCGCCCGCGCTTGCCGCCCTCTCCCCCCGGCGCAACCCCCCTCCCCCCGGCGTCGAACCCGCTTTGTGCATGCGGATCGGATATTCGGTCGGTACCTGCGGGGAGCCCCTTTGTGCGAAGAACGGCCAGCTTCCGGGATGTTTGCCGGAAGGATCGAAAGGTCCGAGAGCGGAGGGCGGAAGGGAGTCCGGCGTGCGCGGGATGATGCTGGGGGATTTCGGAGAGGGGGCGAAGAATTGTACACGAGGATCCGCTGACCGTAAGAGGATCCTCTGGGGGGGAATCGAAATCCTATTGCGGGAGGGTTAAGTGGGTTTACCGCTTAGGAGATGGTGGGGAAAGGGAGCTGGTGGAAGTTAGAGGAAATGTGAGATAATACGTTTGGACGGTGTTTCGTCTGGTGTTTATTGGTTTTTTTGTAGACTAGATTTCTTTCCGGGGCACTGGAAAAAGAGCAGTGTTAATTAAGATTTGTTGGTACCCTTTTCTGGGTCTAGGAGCATGAGGACGTTTTTTTTAAATACAGTAAATGGGCTAAGTTATAAGATCCCATTAAACCAAATCGCACTAGATTCGGCATACAGTTGGGCAATTGCCTAGGCCCAAACAACTAAGTGCCAAAATATGATTAAACGTTGGTAAATTACGTGGAGCATTTAAAAAAGTCGAGATTTGGTAAAGGTTTTTTCTATAGAATAGATCTATTGAACATTCAAAATAACCAAGATAAATAATATATTATTGTTAAACTTAAGTAATTTAAGAAGATAGCCCGCATACAGTCTCGAACCCGAGACTCTGCGGTGGCGATCTGTGACGCTAGCCGCTAAGCCGTGATTGCTGACATATCGGCTAAGAGTCGTAGGGATAGATTATAGTTAGTCCGTACTATTGACTGTTATGTCTGGGCCAAATCTGGACCAGATTTCCCTAGTAGAAAATGTTATGTGGCCAAACACATTAGATACGTTGGACTTATTTGGATTTGATGGGGCAAACATCATTAAAGGATTCCTGATGAAAACCGTATAAGGTTCCAATGAGGTATCTTGATAAGGCATTGAGTCGAATGTAAAGGCTGGCATCAGTAAGGTCCTGATGTGGCACGCCTCTTAAGTGACACGCCACATTAAGACCTCGTCAGGAAAACTGAGCATTCCCTGATCAAGTCATTTTGGTGTGGTTATGATGTGGCACCTTGATCATGGCCTTATCAGGTTTTGGTCAGGAAACTACATCATTTGATAAGGTTGACCTTAAGGTCAACCTTAGGTCCTGATAGGGTTGCGATAAAGCAAGCCACATCATATTGTGATAATATGAAAGGCTTATCGCGATGACTCAGTGATAAAATGTTCCAACTCAGGGACAAGTCAGACAAACTGCAAACTCAGCATCGAGGGTTCAATTCTCGTCTCAGGCACTGTATTTTTTTCGACACATTGGAAGCCTGATCAGGTTTCCTTATCTTATCCACATCGATTCCTACCGTTATATTAGTGATGAGGGCCTCATGTGGATGCCTAATGAGACCTACATCGTGGATCACGTCGTAGGTCCACATTTAGTAATATATATTCAATTCTAGCCCAATTTTCGGCCAACGTTTATGGCTAACGCATGAGTGAATGTGGGGTAAATCTAGACCAACGGAACGGATGATCTGAGCGGTTAGGTCCATAATTGCCCCAGATGCAAGCAAAGTCATGATCTCTATCCAATTGGGCAAATCTGGATGTCCAGGCGTGATTTAATGGGATGTGCGGGGTCTGAAAATAAAACAGTTTGCGACTGAGATATCTAACCTTGCAAAGTTTTTGTCGTTTGATAGACTTAGCAAGTTTGTGTAATCTGTTTTATAAAATACTAGCTAAAAATACCCGGCTTCGCCGGGAAATAAATAATAGCAGTAATATGAACATCCAGAATATAATCCTGAGTAATATATGTAAATGGGAATATATATACTAATGGGAAAAAACTGTAGTAAAATGACATTTGGAGAAGTAAAGAAAACATTTTTTGTGTACGTTATATAGTGTAAAATCTGTATTCTTATGTATTGGATTGGATGACGATCAGATAACGCTCGGATGTCGATGGGATATCGATCGGATAACGATCGTATAACGATCGAATGACTATGGGATAACGATCGGATAACGATCGGATGACGATCGGATAACGATCGGATAACGATCGGATAACGATCGGATAACGATCGGATAACGATCGGATAACGATCGGATGACGATCGGATAACGACCGGATGATAATGGGATAACGATGGGATAACCATCGGATGACGATCGGATAACGATCGGATGACGATCGGATAACGATCGGATGACGATCGGATAACGACCGGATGATAATGGAATAACGATGGGATAATCATCGGATGAGGATCGGATAACGATCGGATAACGATCAGATGACGATCGGATAATGACCGGATGAGGATCGGGTACCGACCGGATGACGATGGGATAACGATGCAATAACGATCAGATGACGATCGGATAATGACCGGATGAAGATCGGATACCGACCGGATGACGATGGGATAACGATGCAATAACGATCGAATCACGGTCGGATAACGATCGAATGACGATCGGATGACGATAGGATGACGATCGGATAACGATCGGATAACGATCGGATAACGATCGGATGACGATCGCATAACGATCGGATGACGATCGGATAACGATTGGATAACGATCGGATAACGAACGGATAACGATCGAATAACGAACGGACAACGATCGGACAAGTATTTAAATATGTACATACATCCGCATAATATTCATTAATGTAAGAAAATAGTATAATTATAATAATGCGGGTCTATAATTCATATA
Organism: Ceratoteleas bidentatus; assembly: GCA_022817645.1. Taxonomy (NCBI): domain Eukaryota; kingdom Metazoa; phylum Arthropoda; class Insecta; order Hymenoptera; family Scelionidae; genus Ceratoteleas; species Ceratoteleas bidentatus. The sequence continues at coordinate 239 of JABFPB010002797.1, read as the reverse complement.
ACATCAAACACCAAATGTCTGTTATCTTCTCTTTCATAAAAGTTATTTCTAATATGAGATTTTGTGAAATTTCTGATATTTCTGGGCGAACTTTAACCGAACGAAAATCGAAAAATAACGATCGGATAACAATCAGATGACGACCGGATAACCATCGGAGAACGATCGGATGACGATCGGATTACGATCGGATAACGATCGGATAACGATCGGATGACGATCGGATAACGATCGGATGA
>JABFPB010002796.1:0-18929 GCA_022817645.1 Ceratoteleas bidentatus | reverse complement strand
TACAAACAATTGTGCTATCTTAAATTAGAAGTTTAACTGATATTTTGTTTGGCTTTTCAAATTACCTTACATAGGTAAAAAATAGACGAGGTTAAGGTAAGGCATCCCACTTTTCTGGTCGCAGTCAGCAGTCAAGAAATTTTACCAATGATTAGTCGTTGTATGTTTATATAAAGAAAATTCCTTAATTGCAAATCTTCACATACAAAATAAGTAAAATCAGTGAAGAGGTAATTTCATTTTTAACTAACATATATCCTCTGTTTCCAAAACTACACATACAAAATATGTGAAATCAGTGAAGAGGCAATTTCATTTTTAAGTGACAAATACCCATTAATTACAATCCTAGACAAACAAATATATGAATTCAATTAAGAGGCAATTTAGTTTTCACGTTACACATTTTTACGTTACAAATATTCATATTTGAATATAAATTTTCGGTTTGTTATATAAGCCAGGGGAACTAAAATCCGACTCTATACTTCCATGATAAGAGATGTAGAATCACCCAGGCATGTAAAACAAAATCTTCTATGTAGAAATCTTTTATGTAGATTACCCTTAAATACAACTACAAATAAACAAAATTTCACCACAACAGTTTCACCAGAAATCACAATAAAAAAAACTAAATCACAAATAACAAATATGGCGGATTTGTTAAATTTAATCATTTCGTAAGTTTCGTTAGTTTTGTTAGTTTCTTTGGTTTTGTTGGTATCGTTAGTTTCGTTAGCTTTGTTCAGCTTGACAATTTACAAATATGTTCAAAACTGAATTGCGAACATTTTGGCGCCAACTAAATTGAAATTTAATGAAAATTGGTGTACCTTTAACTTTTTAAATATTCCCTATATTTGATTAATTACTAACAAATATATTATTTGTTTCAACTTTTTTGCAACAAACGAGTTAACGTTTGTTTTCTATCCATTGATGGCTCTTTGCAGAACAAATTTCATAAAAATCGGTCGAATAGTTCAGATTTTAGCCATTTTACCAGACGGTCCCCTTAAATGAGAAAAATTAAATTCCATAAAAGTCAAGTAAAAGTACGGTTTTCACGTAATTTTACATAATATATCAAACGAAAAACCTCATGTTTTTCCAATACGAATTCACACTTTATTTTCATTCTATTCTTAATATAACTTAAATATCTTCCATACTTCTTTCTACATTTATAGTACAGTTTTTTAATATTCTTTTATATTCATTGTACCACAGAACCTCGGCATCAAGCAGTTATTTAAAAGTACTAATACTAAGGTAAAGTACCCAGTTATTGAGAGGCTACGCAAAACACCTCATAGTGATAGTAATTTACTTTTAATATAGCAGTAAGATAATTAATTAAGCTACAATAAACCACAAACAATCACTATAACAATTCCCACATTTGCATTAAATCAATCAAATAAATAAATTACAGTTAGTATCAATAACTCACCAGTTTTTACTGGGTCCTCTACCTCATTAAAGCATCATTTTGTAAATATCAAACTCTAACATAATGTCAATGTCCCAATAAATGACTTTAATCATTTCACCAAAAACCTCAATTTAGTTAAATCAAATTAAATAAAATAAATTTAAAAAAAATGATATTTACCATACCATTTTTATCTTCAATTGAATCTCTTTTTTTAATAAATAAGATAATAAACAGCATTATTTGGGACATTCCTTGACTAAAATATCAGTCAATTCCTTATCATAGCGCAAATTCCTTATCACAATCCTTCTCTCGTTTTAGGAGCTGGGCAATGGAGGTTCGGGTTCGCCGTCGCGCGACGACGTGCTGGTCGCGCCGATGTCGGTGCAGCCGACGCGAAAAGCGAAGTGCAGCACCATGGGCATGGCGTCGTTACGAAGGTTGTAGTCAAAACGAAAAGCACCCCGCGCCATTGCTCAATCACCATATTCCACGCTTGCTCGCTGTCCGTCAGTCGTTTTTTGTCCCTGTCATCCCAATCATCCCGTCAGGACACCTGAGGACCTTCGTTTCGTTTCCGCCAAACGCAACGGCGCCGAGTAGCTTGTAGTCGCGTGTAAATACCTGCGGATATTTCAACTGACATTGTACTGTTTGTAATTAAGTAAATCTAATTTCGTTAAATTAAGCCACACGCCTTTCTTTCGAGTTGGACTCTGGAGTTCGGGGGAATTATTTATTCATTCCATTTGTGTTGGTTTGGACACTTTTTGTGGTTGTTTGGACACGTTTTGTATAACGAACTTAACACACGCATGTAACTCGGTTTGTGAGTGGCATTTCATTTGCTGTTCGACGCTTTGCTTTATTCGCGCCAAATCGGAAAACAGTTTAAAATCGTCTGAACCCGGTTTCGAACCGATTTTGATCACTCGATCAAAACTGGTTCGACGATGTTTTTTCGATTTTCGGTTCAGGCAATTTTGAACTTTTCAGCGCGAACGGGGCAAACGCGTTTGTCATTGTGGTGTTGTCTCTGTCTTTTCCACGTCTTTCACCTATCATGAAACAGCGATACACGAAACGACGAAAAAAGTCGAAATGTCTGCGCCGATTCCGTACTTAATCGATCCCCGGTGGCTTTCGGCTCCAACTCGATTGCATTTCAAGAGACTGTCCGACGAAGTTGCGAACAAGTGGATCGCTGTTAAATTATTAACTCAAATATCACTCAAATATCACATTCAAATATATAGAATGTGATATTTGAGAAACCAACCGATGCACACGCTTTTCTCGCCGTTCCGGACTCGAGACATTCCTAATAGACTTAAACTTTTTCGCAAACTCGCTCGCGGGATCCGTTGTACATAGGAACTTTGCTTCAACACTTTTGAGTCGTAAGTTTTCGAGGAGAGTGGGTGTAAATGTAAGGCCGGATTCGATACTGCCAACGTTGTGTGTTTTTACTCATTTCAGGGCGGACTTGTGTATAATATTTGATATTATTATTCATTTATCCATTATTATTATTATTCATTATTAATTATTATTATTTTTAAATTGTTCGAATATCTTAGTAGTGGTATCGTAGATGGTAGATTATTATTATTTTATTATTATTAATATTATTATTATTATTATTATTATTATTATTATTATATCATTAGATTATATAAGATAAGCCATACGTTGAATAAACCTAGAGACTGTAATATTTAAGAAATAAACTTCTGGATTTATTTCAACGAGTTGTGATTTGCGTTATCAGTTGGCAAGTTATTCCGTAAACGACGTTTTTTCGACGGCAAGTTATGGGTGGTCAGAAAAACATTTTTGTTCATATTTTCATCAGCGTTTATCTCACCGCATGATACATTAATTTGTGTACGTCAGTTTGTTGTTGCGTGGAAACTTGCATTAACTCACCTTCCATAGACATCCCCTTCATTTACCCATTAATTCAATCGTTGTCAGTTGATAAAATGGAAAATTTTGGCGGAGAATAATGTAGTCGTAGTTTTTTAAATCGGTTTTATGCTCTATTATCCGTTTTTAATAGCAAAAGTCAATTTTGATCGATTGCAGTGAGCGATCTAATTTTAATAACCAACTTCACTGAGTTTGCAAAGTTATAAACATTTTAATTGAATAAAAACGGGGAGAACCCATCGCGAACCATATTATTTTGTAATGGCATTACAAAATAATTGGCATTATTCTATAATGGCGTTTCAAAATAATTGACATTATTTTGTAATGGCGTTTCAAAATAATGCAGGTTTCGAAACGTTTTAGTACTAGAAAAAATGAAAATAAAAAACCAGACTTTTCCCAAATTGCTGAATGTCATTTTGAACTAGATTACAATTTTCTGAAACATTTCGAAAATCGAAAAATGTCAAAATTTGTTGTAATTTTAAACATTATAACATTTTTGTAACTTAAACATAAAGATGAATTATTTGTCGATTTTGAAAATGTACCATAAAAACATTTCGTACGTTTTAGAAATAATGTGTCGAATGTGCTAAGAATTTTTCTTCCCCTGACATTTAAATTTTCTGGAATATATCAGAAATATTTTAAAATATTTTGGAATATTTCCCGAACTTTTCAAATGACTCAGAAAAATATTCCATGTACAGTACAGGAATAATTATTAGAGTTTTCAAATTAACTTTTGACTTTTCATAGATTTCTTGATGTATTTCAAAATATATTCTGCATGAAGCAGGTCTATCTAAATTATTAACTAATATGAAGTAACGAAAAAGTCATTTAAAATATAAATACCAATAAAATAATTCCATTTGTTCTCTTAACTATTCAAAGTTTGCAATGTATGAACAGTTCAAACTTCAACACTAATAATAACTAGTGTTGACTAATTATTATTCCAATCCTATTTCGACGCCTCTGGTCCAAACTACCCCAACTCAAATTTTACGTTGCAAGTGCCCCAATTCAAAATCAGTGATACAAACATTACATATGTCATGCAAAGAACTAAAGAATTATGAATCTGAATGAAAATATAAATAAGAGCAACTTATATCGAAATTAAATAATATGGATCTATCATACAGTAACTGATTTATTATAAGTTGTTATTGATTTATACATATTTATTTAATTCCCCAGATGGAACATAGGTTTACAGGATGTTGAAATATCACGTATGGAAGGTTGTATTAACGTGCTTTCAACGTGAAAACAACGAGAAATATGCACCATTTCAAATATGTCATATAAACTATGTTCCCTTCGGGTCTGCTTTCTAATTATAAAATAAAATTCACTTTTATTTTTCTCGTATTAGCTATTATTCAGTAAAAGCACAGTTCAGTAAATACGCAGTAAATAAACACTTTGAACATGAATAAAATTTTTAATATGCTTTAAACCTTTCAATTCATTGAAAATAGTTTCAGTTTTTAACTGTTTGTATGTAATATCCCATTTAACTTTCAAATTCGATTTTGTTGTGACTATTTTTGATCACATATTGCTGATATAATAATTCCGTATTCATATATTATTTACAATCCAATAGATTTATTAAATTGCTCTTATTTATATTTTCATTCACATTTAAAATTTTTCAGTTCTTTGTACGATATATCTAACGTTTATTCTACTGGTTTTGAATTGGGGCGCTTGCAACGTAAAATGCGAGTTGGGGCAGTTTCAGTTGTAGTTTCACATATTTTACAACAATTTTCATAAATTTTTATTCTTTCATACTGATGAACAGATAAACTGTTTTGTTTATTTTCATACACAATACAATACAAACTATTTAAGGGGGAATATACATGTAGAAACGTCGAAATCATATGTTAATTTGCATGAGTAATTAAGAAAGTATAGATTCGATCTAAATAATAAAATATATGACAGATTCAGCAACATTTGGAGAATATATTGAAACTATATTGAAACTTTGATTTTTTTTTTCATAAATAATAAAATATTAATAATTTCATTGATACCTCCTTTTTAAAAGCAATTTGCAGTTGCCAATATCTCAGCGAATGTAAATATGTTTCTAATAAATGTAAAAAATTCAAAGTGGATAGTGTTCAGGGAAGATGTATTTATTCATTCAAGAGCATTTTTTCAATTCTTATTGTTTAAACAAAATGGCGCTACCAAACAGAAAAAATGGGATTTTCCAGTAAAAAATACGATTTTATAATTTTGTACAGAGAAATAAACAAATAAGCTTTAAAAAGCTTTATTGAATAAATTAAAGATATATTTCAGGCACAGCTCAAAAAATCGCAAGTAATTCGGTTTGGTAGTTCCGGAGAAATCGTGGCAACCGCATCTGAAAACATAGTTATGCAACACACAGACATTATTGGCAATTATGGTTAAACTATTTTGAATTTTTCGCTGAAAATTCAACACAACATTCTTGAAATAGTAGATTGGGAATATCTAATACAAAAAATCGATTTTTTTGTCAATTCTACATGTATATTCCATCTTAAAGACATCTGTGAAAATTTGAAACTTCATTTGAAAAGCCCACCAGACACCTTCTCTGCCATTAGCCACACGGGAAAAAAGATCTGACAATTTTACCAAACTTTTCGGTAAACTGAGGATATAAGAAATCGCCAAAGTTACCAAACTCTTCGGAACAAAGGTTAATACCGTTTGTTAATGTTTGACGAATATTCGGAAATCAGTTTAAGATTGTACAATCACAATACTTATGTATTAGGAAATGCATGAAAATTTACTCAAATATAGATTAATATGATTAATTTTATTTTCTCGAATATTATCAAAGTTGTGTCGCTAGAAGATGAGATATAAATTGTCAAAGTTACCGAAAATTACCTTAGCTCTTATGAGAACTGACTAGCTGTCTTACATATTTCAGAATTACACAGGATAAAATATTTAAAAAATAATTACAAATTGGTTATGTCATTAGTTATATTCTGGAGATAATTAGTACCAAATATAAATAATTTTGTGTCGCTAGTTTTACAGATATTATTAAAAATAGAAACAAAAACTTTACTTTACTTGATATTTTGTCTTAGACATCCTTATATAACACTTACAATCAGTAATTTGTAAATATAGAAAAAGAATGTTATACGTTTACTTAAATGACTTAACTTTCAATACGATTATTTATCATATTGAAAGTTATGTACTTTCAATACGTAACTTTCAATACGATTATTTATTCGAACCCTAAAAATACGCCCTTTCGTGATTGTACAACTTTAACGACGCACGCCCAATGAAAAAAAATTGTATGCGGCCTGCATTTTATTTCAACTTTTCGTAAAATTTCCATACAAAATCGTGTTCGATTTTATCACAAAAAAGTGAACTTCTTTGACAGTTTTCAATTTATTGACTTAAAACTTGGCGTAGAAACAAAAATATTTTGAACAAAATTTCGAGAGCTTTTTAAAAAATTCTCATTTTTGTAGTTAAAGTCGATTTCGCGAAAAGGGGGCTCCCGGGGGGTCACTGTATATGCCATTTAAATTGTCTTAAAAAGTTATGTATTAGCCTAAACCATCATCTTTTTATGTTAACTTTAAGGGGGCATTCTCATTTGGAGAGTCGAAAATTGGGTAAACTTTGGAATTTTTTGCGGGAAAACTAAAACTCGTAGAAGCATGCGGTTTGAATGTTCCGAAAATTTATTTTTTTTCTCTATAAAAGCTATTTTTTATTTTCAAATAATTATTTATACGGCCGCCACGGACGATTACATTAACATTAAAAAAATTTTACGCCACAAAGTGCTTCACCGCAAACACTCCTGGGTTTCTTACAGTCATCTGAAACAAAATCGAGCAAGGAGGTTTTAAATTAGACTAAATTCTCTGGAGGATGAACTATTGTCAATGAAATTGGTCGAAATCTAACAAAATGGCGACCATTTGAAAAAAATCTCATTTTTCAATCTATTTTTTTGTGTGTTCTCAAATGGTCGCCATTTTGTTAGATTTCAACCAATTTCATTGACAGTAGTAGACTCCAGAAAATTTAGTCTAGTTTAAAACAGTCGATTTTGTTTCAGATGACTACAAGAAGCCCAGGAGTGTTTGCAGTGAAGCGTAAAGCGTTTAATGTAATCGTCCGTGGCGGCCGTGTAAATAATTTGAAAATAAAAAAATAGCTTTTATAGAGAAAAAAAATTAATTTTCGGAATATCCCAACCGCATGCTTCTACCAGTTTTACTGTTCCCGCAAAAAATTCCAGTTTACTCATTTTTAGACTCTCTAAATGGGAATGCCATCTTAATAGGACATAATATTCCAAGAATGTACTCGGAATATTTTTGGACCATTTCAAATGTACAAGAAAAATATTCTGGGTTCATTCCTGATACATTCCATACATCTCTGTTTATGAATAATATTCACTACTGAGGGCAAGTTACCATGAGCCTCTCGTGGCTCAGCGGGTATAGTCGTAGACTGCCGCATTAAGGACATATGTTCCAGTCCTCTTCCTTGTAATTGAATTTTTTCAAAATAATATTAAACAAAATATTTATGATGCATTTTTTAGGTATTTTTAAAAAATCTCCCAAAATAAACCAAGAAAACATTTATTACCAATATTCCAAAAATGTATCGAAAATATTTTTCCGGAATATACATTTATATGGTCGGACAAATTATGATCTTGGAAGGAAACAGAAATATTTCAGAATAGTTCAGAATATTTCTGGTACATTTTAAATATCTATTCCAGAAAAAATATTCTTGGTACATTCCTGGAATAGTATGTGCTATTAGGGATGAGTTGTATAGTATCGATAGAATATAAATACCAGTTTGTAATAAGTTATTAAAACATGCAATTGTAATAATGGGAACTGATCGTGAAAGTAACGGTAATCGTAGAAGTAATCACGATCATAAAGTATAACAGAATCTCTTGAAAGATCACGATCATTGACACAATGAGAACACTTTGTACCACCATTATCACGATTTTATTCTACCATAATCATGATCACTCTCGTGATCAGATCTGACGATACGATACAATGACTAATATGATCACGAGCATTTTCTAAAGATTTGTAAAGAGATCTTCATTTGAAAAAGGCATCTTTCTGAAATTATGTCACGTGATAAATTAAATTTGTAAAGTTTTCTTACTTTTATAAACTGTGAGTATCGAAAATAATTTGTTATGCAGTTTACAATAATTCTCACATAAATGTAAGAGCACGTAGCACCGTGATAGAACGCTCCGCGAGCTTCGAGACCGATAGAAACGTAAATAGTTGGGTTCAGGTAAAAAGACCTATAGATAGGTATTTTAGGAATACTACGCCACTGCAAATAAGAAAAAAAGGCCCACAGTATGGCGAAGTAAAAATGACGAAGCGTAAATTGGAAAACGCGTTCTTTACCACATTTTCATTTTTCAGACATTAAATGCATGTTGGCCAAAGCCACAAATTACTTTAATACTGATATGATGATTCGATCATAAATCATCATGTTTAAATAAAAATGGAAAAATTTTAATTAAATTTAAAATGATGAATGTTTAATGAAACTTATAAATTAAAAAAAATGTTTTATGAAATTTCTTGTATTTTTATAGAGTTTTTTATAGTAAGCTTTTTGCTTTAACTTGTTTTCAAAGTTAATTCAGGTTAAATATTTTATTCATTTGGGATACCATAATCACATTTATTTTATGAATCGAACCAACATACGTTTATTTCCGTAATTCGTTGCTTTTTCAGAAAACAAGGACGGCGTCGCGGGTGGCACTTCCCTGAAGAGTTGATTGCAAGGACAACAACAATATCTTTTAATCATGCTAAAACAAAGAAAAATATCGGAAAATTGAACCCAACTTTATATACAGAATCCGCATAAACAATTTATGCGTTCAAATGTATTATTCTTTATATGTATATATTCTTAATTGTATATGTATAAACTAGTCAGTTGCTAGTCATTAGTTTATAATTATTCCTTTGTCTGCTTTAATAAGTAAAATAATTCTGAAAAAAAATTAAAATAATTATTAACGATAATTCTGATGAAATAAAAATTGTCTAAAGTAGAAGTGAAAATATAGTATATTTATTTTGCAACATACAGATCTAAAACGTAAGCTAAACGTACGAGATTTCTACGCTCTAGCAATCTTCTTCTTTCAGATTTGCCAATTTATTTTTAATGCTGACAATTATCTATAAATTTCTCTAAATACCCCATACATATTGTACGCTCCCATGGTAAATTTGGATTGTTGTCAATCTTTGTCTTTCTCTCTTATCAGCTGCAAAAAATTCGAATTTCTTCTTTATTTTGCAAAATGATTTTGATTTCCTTAAGAAACAAAATCAAATCAAATGTAATCACATTAAATAATCAAAAAAAATTTACCAACATTTTTAGTTTTGTTCCTAGCCAGTCGTCGTTAAGGTAGGATTTGACATTTAATAGATGTCTCTACTACCATCTAGTAAGTCATGCTAGATGGCGCCACAGTTGTGAAAACGCCATAGAGTCACGCAAAGCTACGCAATATTTTTATGTTGGGATATCAAATTTACATTCTTGTAATTCAGTCTATCCAGAATCTTCAATCGTGGCATTGGATTGAGAATACAGCAATGGCATATTATGAAACAAGATGACGGTTTGCAAATATAATTACATAGGAAGATCCTATAAGCCCCATAACTATAAAACATTACGAAAACGATTTTTTAAAATTATTAAATATTACTGTATGTATTTCTTCTTGAAGCTCATTATGCAACAATTTTGAAATATTTAAACAATTTCAATTTCTTATTAAACATTTAATTAAAATGTTCAATTTCGAGTGAATGAAGAGATTTGCATCAACTATCCTACTATATTATTTAAACGATGGCTTTAATCTGTTAATATTCAATCCCATTTGAAAATTAATATTCATATGACTGTATTTATGCGAAGGATATAGTGTTACTTCTAGTCTTCCGCAAAGATCACATCTTACACCGCTGTTTAGTCTACCTCCATTAACGACTATTACGACTACGCCTATCAGGCTTCCACGTTTTACTTTTCGCCAATGATGCAAAAATGTGTCGTCCTATCTCTTTCACCGATGATGCTCGTCTACTTCAAAACGGTATTGACGCTCTCGACTGTTGGCGTGACAAAAACAATTTACAAATGCACACTGGTAAATGTCATGCAATCGTTTTTACAGAGGAAATGGGCCTTGTTTTATTCCTCGCAAAGTTGATAAATCGCAGTGAATCGATTAAAAATGTTGACACGAAGAAAATTATAGCCTAGTGAAAAAATACTGAATGGCTTAAAGTAAAAATATTTGACATCGTCTGCGAACGAATAATATGAAAAGAGGATTTATTTCGGATTCAAAGGATTAAAACCTCTATTTACAGCTGAGTAATTTTAGGATGGTTTTTTAGTTAATCCTTTAAATATGTAAATGTAACATTTTAATCCATTCTCCAAAAGTTGGTCTAAAACCTTCAAGGTTTATTTGAATATTCGTAATCCTATATTTACCGAACAGGCTATAAAGTAGATGTGCAAATTTCCTATTGTGTAAATCTGGATATCATTTTTTTGTTCAATATTTAGCGTAACCGACTTGTATACATTTGGTTCGTTGGACAGCCGCAATATTCTGGATGTTTTAGCCTTACGTAAATTCTTAAGTAACGCTCTACAGTGTCCTATTCAATCCGACATTAATATGAATGTTCCTTGGCGGTCAGTGAGAAAAACTTCACATTTCGTAAAAATCGTTATAGAATTCTCCACCTTTTTATCGCTGCCCCAGCTCGCCTACATTGCATAGGAAATTTCAGTAATAGCAGTGTCAATTCATCACAATCTGATTTAAAGGAGTGCACCTGTCGTGCGTGCTAAAAAGAAAGCGTTTTCAGCGATTTTGTTTCCGATGTTAAATCTTATATAAAACTCAATATCACCTGTCTGGAAGAACGTGAATTTATTTTACTTTCCTGGATCATTTTGATAAAAACAAAATGATATTAAAGTGGAATACGAAACAAAAATTATTTGAAGTAAGTAAATTGAGGGTTAAATAAAGGATTAAACGAATCGGGCATTCTGATTCAATATTGAAATATTTACTTTTTTAATATCAACATAAACCCTAACAGAACAAACGCGTGGATTCTACGTGGATTTTCCGAAGATATTTGGGAGACGGAGATTTTTGGGATACATTTTGAAGATTTTACGTGGTTCTGTTCGGGAAGTTAGTTAAAATTATATTTTATGCTGATTTAATACTGTTTGGTGTTAACCTTAGTATTTAATTATTTCTTATTTATTTTTAAAGTAATTGAAAGTAACTGAATAGAACAGGTTTCTATTTTTTCTAAGTTTCTATTTTTCTAGGCATTATAAAAGTAAATTGAACCATAACATACATTAATTTCTATTTATTCAATTTTATTTAAAATGTCAGTTGAAAGCAATAGAAAGTAATTAAAATGCAGTATAGTTTTATTTTTTATTTTCTACAGTATTTGTGTAAAATCTTAAAGAACTATGATTTTTATAACTTAAATGTAGATTATAAAGACAAGTTACAATTTTACAGGGAACAATTCGGGAATCTTAATTTGACTGATATAAGATGCCTTACGAATAAAAAGATAGGTCTGTTTTGATGTGAACGAACTTTTGAAAAATACCTGTGCTCCAAAAAGAGCAATCATCGGTGGACTTCAGGTTTCTGCTGATGCATTCTATATTTTGGTGAAACCGGACGTTTCCGCACCAGTGCATGAGGCCCATTATCTGTGGAGCGAACTATAGCTTTAGAGAAACAGCATACCTTAACGAGTAGAATGACGAAGGAAGTTTGTCCTTTCTTTACAAGAAGGCATACTGTGGGGATGTAATAAGGCTTCCACGTCGCTCAAACTCACCATCTTCAACGTAGAACTAAGCAACGCACAACCTCGGATTTCTTTAGGTTTTTAAAATAACCGGTGAAAGAAATTCTTAGTTGACGGAAATCAAGTTGACTTGGGTTTCTTCAACTCCTGAGAAATGAAAAAGACATTTGGTTCTAATCTAAAGTAAATTTTTGAAAGTTCAACTGTGCCTCTAATTAAGAACTGTTAATATAAAAAATAATAAAGATAATAATTTTTAGCTTTTAAAAGTCAAAATTAGTAGGAGACAAATCTGGTAAAAACAAGATCATACCGGTTTAAAGAAATAGTTTATTCAAGTAACTAACTTGAAGTTCAGATGTTTATTATTTAATTATATATAATTTGTGTATTATTAATTGGCAATTTTAACAACAAGCGAAAAAACAATTAGATAATGTGCATCCAATGAACAAGAGTATAGAAAACATTTTCAAAAAAGGGGTAAAAAAGGGACCAAACTAGTTAGTACAGATAAGTTCACAGAATTAGAATACCTCTTCCTAACTAAGAATTTATATTTCATGGTCAAAGATTGATTTCCACTTCGTAAAGTAAACACTAAAAACTTTCTACAACTAAGGCTCAGACGCAAGAATAGTAACGACGACCAAAGTGACACGAAAAAATTACAAAACCTTTTCTGATTATTTTAGTTAAACCTGTTTCTGAACAAACCATTCAAATGCGCCACCAGGTATAACATATAAAGCCTTTAGTACAATTTACTCAGGCTTCCGCACTTTTCCCAAAAAAATCGTATAAGAGTTATGCAAGTTTTGATTTAATTCATTCGTCAGTTTTATAACTTTTACAATTTATGTAATTTGTAATCAAACTCTTTTCTCCATTCACATGCTTTTCGTGCACTTTTTGTATTTATTAGATATGAAAATATATGACATCATTTGTCGACGTAGCAAACATAATTCTGACGTATGGATTATAAAGATACTTAACTTACATTTTTTAAGTCACAAACAAACTATTAAAACTCAGTCGAAAAAACGTTCGAAACGATTGATGATTTGACAGAGGTAGTTATGTAGAAAATTACGAAGGAATTATAAAATATAATAGAACAATCACTTCAAATTCTATAAATGTTCAACATTTTATTTACTTTTAATTTTTACAGTTTTAAATTACAAGTTTAAGAAATTAAAAAATTGTCCCATTTTGAAATGTTATCCGAATAATCTAAGCTGCCTAAAATTCTTTTCAGTATAATCCTAAAGCCTGCATATCAGTATATTAACAGAGTGTAAAGAATAGAATCACAATGAGTCTAATCGACACATGGCACAGCACCCCTAACAATCTGTTCCACCAATGCGAACGTCAGCGTAAGAAGTGCTGCGAAACTATGATTGTTGGAGGGTAAAAAAGTTTCTAGTGCCCGGTCTGCACGCAAAATATTGCACACTGAAAAATTCGTCGCTATTTCAAACGTCCTGGCATGTCCTTCGTTTCGTACGTATGCACGATTACAACCTCGCGAGGAACCCAAGCCCATATGGCATGCTTCCTGTTTCGCCCCACGCAAACTCCCACGAGTGTCACGAAACCAAAATACCCCAATTTACACTCGACGAGTTTTTGTTTCAATTAAATGTCACCTTTACTGCATTTATACTACAATCTCAAACTAACATTTTGTGATAACAGAATCACGCACTTTAGGAGAAGTACGACATTGATATTCAACATTTCCCTGCATTTTCCGCTAGTTATTCAAACAACTATTTCAGCATTTCAAAAAAAATATACAAAGAACCCTAATAGAAATAAAATCGCTTAAAAGATCTGGAAACTAAAAATCTCTGAAGTATAATTTCAAAAAAAGGGCGTTTAACATTTTTCAGAGATATTTAGAGAAATTGTATTTCGACAAAGGAACGTTTTATTGAGAAAAACCCCGAACCAAAATTAGCTTTGGACAAAGAGATCCAGAGAGAAAGGGTCGAAATTCGGAATTGACGAAAATAGGATTGACTTGGGCAAAAAATAATAGTAGTTCGAGCTACAAATAAGCTACATTTGCACTGTTTGGCTTCGCGTATAGTTGTTTTCGTGCTTGTACAGCGTGCGAACGCGGTTATGTTCGCAGCCGGTGCGCAGAACGCGCCACTCGGACTCCACCCTCGTACGTAAAGCGGGCATCCAAGCGAATAAAACCTTGCTCGCACGCTTCAGAAGCACGAAAAACAACGTTTTGCGCACGGGCGTAAGCCCCTTGCCGTTGCAACGAAATACGCCATTGTGCGTGTAGGGACTGCGTTCAATGATTGCAATCATTATGTGCATCGCATTCATCAATTAGACCCAAGATGCACATATTATCGGTGCCTCTAATTAGACAATATTATTCAGTTTCATTTGGTCATTATTAAGTTTAGAAATAATGTTGCAAAGTGTGTGGAGAAATGAATTCTGTTAATATATGAAGGGAAATGTTAATTTGGGGACTGATTTGCAAAGAATCACTTTCTTCACTAGTGACTTTGATATTCCAATTAGCGCAAAATGGTTTGGCCATTCTGTACAGAAAAACAGGATATTTAATTGCCTTTATAGAAAAAAAATTTATGGAGATAAAATATTTTCTCCATAACAAAATTTGGAGAAAAAAATGTCCTATTTTTTTACATATTCAAATTCTTTTTTGGTCCACTCTAAATTTTCCAGTTAAATTTCATTTACTTTACTTTTCACAATTTTTTAGAATTTTGCTCTTAGTGAATTAACGTTTATCTCGTAACAGGATAGAAAGTTATTGTAAAAAAAGCGGATTTTATATTGATTAAACCGATTGTCGCAATGACGTATGATTTGTTAAAATACGGAAAAAGTTCCCTCAATGAACGTTTAACAAGAATAATCTAAAAAACTGAGTAAGCTAAACTAATGAATAATGAGACAATGTCTCTAAAATTTTGCAATTCCGTTCGCAGTAGGTTTTATAAGGATAAGACAATAGTTCTATCACGAGGTCAGTGACTAGATTGACGAGGCCAACGAAAGAGATTTGTTTGTTCGATGGCATACGGAATATGCTTTTTGATTTCCGTAATTAAACGCTAGGTCGCCGACCATTTAAGTGCGACATTAAACATTAACTCATTCGTTTGAACCCGTAAGATAAAAAAAGGATAGTAATATGACATACATATCCAACTTATGGGCATGCAAACAATTACTGGATTATATGCAGAAAAGTTTCAGTTTGAAGTTTTTAGTTTCTCCAACAGATCTTTTAATCTGCTGTCAGAAAGGAAAAATGAACTTACGGATAAATAAACAAACATTTAAAATGCGCAGAAGTAAAAGAAAAGTCCAAGTCACGATATAAAATCACTCCGATTCACCTCGCTGAACACTCTGAAAATGATTCGCGAGTTTAAGGGGTCAATGTAAACGTAGGTTCACAAGTTACGGAAATTCCAACAAGAAGACAGTGAATTCTGTATTATCGACGTTTAATTGAAAGAAATGATGGTATTCCTGGTAAAAATACAAATAAATTAGGGACATATCTTTATTAGAGAAGCATATTCAGAAATTTACAATCATTAAAAATATATTCCTAATATACTGCAAAAATATGAATTGTATTCCCAGTATATTGCAATAATTAGAAATATATTCTCAAAATATCGCAAACATTAGGAATATATCAGGAGTATATTTGAAATATATTTTTCATAAAAATATATTGGGAAAATATATTTCCTGTGGCCAATATTCCTATTTTTCTTAGGGCCTATAATGACAACGCAAATATTTCATTTTAACGACAAAGTTACGATTTTTGAAAACGTCATCTGAATTTCTTGATCTTAACCAAATGAACAGTTTCAAATATTTACCGTTATTACTCCAAATTTCTTTTACTATTCTTCACCGTAACCCAAATGCAGATTTATCAGTTTCCTACAAAAATACAACTTTTCTTATACTTCAATTTTTTAAACTTCTCCCAGCCATATTTATATCACCGATAGATTACTCGGCATCGCAGACCGATTTTCAGTCCACCTGGAACTATTCTTCGAACCAATATTATCGCCTACACTATTCTCCGGGACTTTTTTCCTTTCAGCCTTTTTCTCCTGCACTCGAGTACAGTTAGACAGTTGACTTTTGAAAAGATTGTATCGTGGTACCGATTCAGAGACCCACAGGCACGCTGATGAACTATCGCTCTACATATTGCCGCGTCTAAAACTAACGCCAATATTGTCTATATTCCCGTGAAGCGCGCCGAGCGACTTTCTAGCTCTATTCGCATTTCCTATTCTCACACCGCTGCCCTCGCTAACTCTCGACTCATTCCGACTTACTCGGATTTATGCTTTGTGGCCTATAACGACAGCGGTGCTCATCTGCCACGTTAGAACGCCGCAAGATTCAGATATCACGAAGGTTCAACCGAACGCGGAGAAATTGTAACTCGAGTTTACGAACCGGGCGTTTACGAGCCTTTTCTGACTACGCTGCGAAAAGAAGCTTCTCAGTTGGCACGATTATATCAGTTGTTCCCAGCAGTGGTACGGATGTCAAAATTCTTGAAATCGCTGATTTGGAAAGTTGGGAATGGAGAGTTCGGATTTGGACATCTTTTTGGAGTTTTTGAGTAGAATAAATGTTTCGTAAGTTTGAATAGGTTTCAGAATTGAGAATTAGGTTTAGAGATTTCTGAAGACTTTTTCAAACATGAGATGTTACGGTTAAATTCCTAATATCTCCCATGTGGAAAGTTGGAAATGGAGAGTTCTTAAGACTTTTTGAGAAATTTAATATTTGATGCTTTGAAAAGTCCCGAAATTGAGACTTAGGGTTTAGAGATTTCTAAAGCCTTTTTTAGACTTGTCAGGAATTGTATCGACTTTTTAGACGGAATTTCAGTTAAATCTTCAAATTGGAAAGTCCGAAATTGAGTTCAAATAGAGGTCTTGTTTTATGTTTTTAAGTTGAATAAATATTTGATACATTGAAAATGTATCAAAATTGAGATACAAAAAACATCTAAAGAGATAAGAGATCAGACATTTCAGTTTTTTCAGGAATTTTATCAATTTTTTAGACGAGAGCTATTCTGAGTTATACATTTGGCATTGAGAAACGTTTTTTAGTGGTTCGTGGGTACTGTTTGAACAATATTGTAAGTGCACGTATACTTAGTACACGAGTAAGGCGAAGTTCGACGACATTAAGGACGCTATATGAGTCAAGTTGGCGTCTGAATGACACCGTGTAAAGCTGAGGTAAATCGACTGACACTGAAAGAGACTGGTTTTCGATTTTCAGTATTTATTAATATGCCGAGTGCATATCATTTTAATAGATAATTGAGAAAAGGTAATAACTGCTCTTTCTAATATAAATTGAACATTCCAAGAACAGCAAATCAAATGTAAATATCAATTATTTTCCTGAACCTCTTTTGCTTGTATTTTTTATACGATTTGTACGGTTAGGTTGATAAAAATAACACTTTCGTAACATGTGGCGAATTTAACAGTTGTCAGTTATTCAACAAAAACGCGCAAAAACTTTTTCTAGTAAACCGTGTCTTGTAAGAAACGAGTTTTCTGTATGATTTAGGCGACACTGCGATGTTTACGTTTAGTCAAGTTTTTTGCGCCGATTCAAATGCATTTATGCAAAACGACCAGCTCTGCACTTTGACAATTATTTTAATTTAAATGAAATTTAGTTTAAGCGGGACGAGGTGGCGAAAAAAGCGTCATATCATTATGATAATACTGAAGAACGAATGAATTTCATTTTGTCAGTGACATATTCCGGGATTTAAATATTCTTTGCGTGAAATACCCAAAATAGAACTTTATCGTACCATTTTTTAACAAAATGAAAATCAATTTCAGACTTTCGATCTTTTACTTTGTTTTCTTAGTGCATTCAAATTTTCAAATCTATGTTATAATATATCATCTTTTCATAGTCTTTAAGTAGAATAAATATTTGACACTTTGAAAGGATCTCAGGATTGGGTAAAGTAAAATGAACATTTAACTTCTCAGAGATTTTGAGATATATTTTTAAAATATTCTTTATAAAATTATAAAAACGGTTTGTTTGTACACTCGCTTCTTAACTAATATTTAGCTACAAATTTACAAATTTGTTAAACGTACAAATAGTTATAAAATAATTGCATTTGAACTCTAAACGGTATAAAGTTTGAACATATTGAACAGTTCAGAGTTCAACTGCGATTATTCAATTACCATTTACATATTTTACAACTTTTTTTATAAATTTCATATTCGTTATGATCTGATAACAGATCAACTAATTTGTTTAATTTTATGCACAATATTATAATAGAAAATATTTAAAGAAATGCATGAAATTTCAAAAGTAAATTTGAATTTTATTGAAAATAGAAAATATAAATTGCTACAAAATGGCTCATTTCATTCCCCAATAGAACATAACGTTTTAAAAACGTTTCTAAAACGTTTTCAAAACCTAAAAACGTTTTTAAAACGTTATGC
>JABFPB010002795.1:0-18926 GCA_022817645.1 Ceratoteleas bidentatus | reverse complement strand
AATATGATATTTATGATTCCATTCAAGTTATCTGATACTTAATAACATTCCAGATACATTACTAGAATTGTTTAATAAAAATGGTTCATTAATACTGTAAATGAAATATATTTTCAGTTACCTTTTCAAATAGTAAAGCTTTACCACTTGAAATGGTGACTTTTACCACTTAAGTCGTGATTCTTACCACTTAGTTTTCTCAGTGTATTGTCTATGTGGTAAAATATATTTTTTGTTACTAACCAACAAAGAACCTGACACAATTACACCTAGTACACAACACCGCCGAACAAAAACCAAAATAAAAAAAGACAAATGCCTCCGTAATCTTAATCGCCGTACAAAATGTCAATGAAAGTCCAGCGCGCTTAATTTAAATCTCCTGCAAAAACCTTCTGATTGCTGTCCGCGTCATCGAATGTCGTAGCAAGGGTCGCGGGGTGTAAATTGATTGCTTTTTTGTACGATTAATATTAAAAATAACGGTCAGAAAAAATAGTTGTTGCGTCATTTTGGAATTTAGCAGTCGAACGGTTCGCACAGAGGAAAGGGTCGTATCGACGATATTGCCAATTTATCCGTGTGACCTGTTCGCCGAGTGATAGGAATAAAGTGCATGCGCGTCGCCCGCGCCGAGTGGGACGCCAGCTGTCGCGAGCCGCGACTTAGAAAGTAGCCGCGAGCTCGTCTGGTCGCGCAAATAAGACGCGCAAAGTCGAGCTGCGCCTGCTAATTATACGCGGGTATTTATGTAGATGAAATGTCAGAAGCAAATCCCGGTGATTTGCGCGCGTTTTTGCATTTGCGGCTAATTTATTAGTGCCTGGCGGCCCATTTTTCCGTGTTCGACGAGACTTCGTTCGGATTAAGCAAATGGGTTTCGTCATTTGAAAATTGGTCGGTTTAGCGGAGTGAAGAATGTTGGGTGCTGTGAGGGTAATTGAAGGTGTGAAGAATGATTGAATGTTCTATGTCGAAGTGTTTTTATCAGATAATTGTGGTGAGGTTTGATTGGAATTTCTTGGAGGAAGGACATTTTTAGGAATGTTTGGGAATAGTTTTGCAGAGAACTGAAATTGTGAGAATTTATGAAAAAGTGAGAGCGTTGGATTTGAAATTTTTTATCATTCTGAAACCTCGTGCAATTTGATATATATTTCAAACGAATTTGGAAAACTGAGACACTTTGTGAAAAATTCTTCACTGTTCTGCAAATGTTATTGTCTTCAAAAAATTCTTTGTAAATATTATTGAGTTTTTAGTAAAATGCTTTTTTCATACTTCCTTTTCCGAAAATTGTCAGAGTGTTTCAAAGAGGTTCATTCGATTTTGCATACATTTAAAAGATAACATTTCTAGTAGAATTTATAGTTTCACAATATCGGTGAAAAAAAATTGGTGGTCAGATTTTTACGTTATTATTAACGTTGTGGCCTAAAACGCGGATGAATTCGTGTGTAAAGATAAATCAATAAAATATATTGGCATTGTTATTACACTCACACAATATCTATTTCAATAGTGTTTGAGGTTAAATGCGTTATTTTCTATAACATTATTTCGTGGCGGAAAAATGTTCTTTCTTAGAAAGTACCATTTGCTATTATCCTAAGTGAAATGACAACGTGACCGTATCTCTTTTTACACTGATATTCGCGAAGCAATTTCCTTATATTCAGAGAGTCAATACAAACCTGAAGTTGCAATAAAAACTCTAATCCCTTTTAACTTTCATAAAAATAGTTTCAGATATTTTTTTCGTCAAGTCTACAACTAAATTAGAAATCATTTTATTCTTTAATGTACCTTTTTCTTAAAATACTGAACCATTGAGTTTAATTTTCTCAAATCCTTAAAAATTCCTTAAAATCCCATCATTTGGAAAGTAAATAACCGATTCCATCTATATTTTAATAAAACCCGTGTTCCGTGAACAAAAATCTTTCACTCCAGCAATTTTCCACTAACAATCAGACCAGTACATTGTGTCAACAAATGTATTCCTTTCAAGTACCCGCTCTAATCCACGGATTTTTCTCAAGGAACTTATTTTATGCACAATTCTTACAAGATACCAGAAGTTGCGCTACTTCCTATGAAGTTTTTTCATTCATCAATTTAATGAATCGAAACTTTTATCGCTCACGGCCGACCTAATTTTGGACAATATCGCGATTATTAATCTCTTAGACGCGATCAATGGCGGTCGCACGAAAATGAAGATATTAATTTGTTATACCAAAACCGTCTAATGATTGATCCGGCGAACGATAATTAATACATTGTAATAATTGTACGAGCAATTACCAGAATGCGAAACTTATCTCGCGAACCGATCCAGTATGCGGCGGGTTTTATTCAGCCGTCTAATTGCCTCGTTAAAAGTTGAGCAACATTTTAAGAAGTTGGCAAAAAGCGCGACACTCGTCGAGAGGGGGAGACGCCGTTCATTTGAATAAAACGTCTATCGATTGCGCGCGCGAAATGCTTTTTACGCGCATTCCGAATTGCCTTTCTTATCGTGGCGCAATCCCCGAGATAAAACGAGGAAAGCTCCGCGAGGTTTTGTTTCGCAATTCAGGCGGATTTATCATCCGTGTAATTAATCCGCAATGAGCGTCCCGGCTGACTTTCCACAGGTGCCTTTTGGTACTTTTTCGTCGGTTGCGGCATTCGACACGGATCGTTCACTTTTTTGGGACTTTGGCAACTTTTCGATGAAAGGATTGTGACAAAATGACTTGCGAATTTTTTTTGTCAACTTTAAACTATTTGTCAAGTTTAACGAATGAGTCTAATGAATGGCTTAGATTCAAATTTCAACGAAATAAAACGGACTGAAATCGTGCTAATACCCGAAAACATTAAAGTTTAAAATTTCATTAAAACTAACTGGAAACAAAATACCAGTAAATTTTACCGTTTTTTCACAGAGAAGTAGAATTATAACGTATTAATGAAATATTGCAGGGTCATTTCTACAATTAACTAACACATTTTTATTTAGAACCTTCAATGTGTTCTCTAAAGTTAGGATATTTTTTTGAAATGTATTTCCAAACAGTTAACTGTGAAAAATACCTATTTTATGACAATAAACAAATCCATGAAATATTTGACAAAAAAATATTGCATAATTTCAAATAGTTTAAAGAAGGAAACTTCTGTACCAGTACGTATAACTCAAATTACTTTCTTTCTGTTTCTCTAAAAGTAGTAAAAATTACTTATACCTTGAAATATTATTTAAAGACACTTTATTTAGATTAATGTAAAAATTTGAACTGATTCATTTCACATATCTGCGCCAAGAAACATTTTATTCCTGCCAAATTTTGTTAAAATCAATCGACCTTTCTTATTCTCAAAATTTCAATAACTCCGAATTCGGAAAACAGATTTTATTATCGTATGTCAGTACAAACCGACAGGATTACCTTTCCAGTTTTAGCGTAGGTAATGCAGAGGCGATGTAACCATGGAACGTATCTCAGACCGGTAAAGTAGGTATTCGCGATTTTAATTAAATCATGATAAAGCAGAGCTTACCATAGACTCTCTGCAATCAATATCACCCAGCACCACAAAATCAATCCAGCAATGAAAATGTAAACCAGAGCTCAATTGTTTCCAAACGAAACGCCAACTGAACATAAAACCAGTGTTGAAACCCGCCATATTCGACACTTATTCAATAGAAAAAAGTAAAGAAAGTGTTCCGGGTATATAACTTAATTTAACATGATGTTACATTTGCCGATTTCCTGGAACGCGGAAGCAAACGTCGCT
Source organism: Ceratoteleas bidentatus (assembly GCA_022817645.1). NCBI lineage: Eukaryota > Metazoa > Arthropoda > Insecta > Hymenoptera > Scelionidae > Ceratoteleas > Ceratoteleas bidentatus. Next base: position 15,137 of record JABFPB010002795.1, on the reverse strand, counting down.
TCCTTTTCGGTCTTATCAATATAATTCCTTCACTTTCCAGTCTCTTATATTATTGACTGAAAAAACTGCATATTTCATAAACCCAACTTATTCACTTGATTTCATTCACATCAGTCAGTACACATGAATTGTAGTAAGGTATACAGGAAGCCTCGTCAAGTGCTTTAGAAATGACAACCTTTGCTGCCGAACACAATGAAGCTTTTCACGTTCGTTTCCCCTTTTCCCATCGCTCCTCCACTTGCGCTCACAACCACGTCGCGTTTTTCCCGATCCACCTTCCTATATTTTGCTTTTCAAGCGCCGAGATCATTGTTAGCATCGCCCCCGAACGCAAAACAGGATAACATTTTCTCACGTATCCCAACGCTGAATCCATCGCTTATTATTCCAAAATAATTTGGACAAATTGCATTCCGAAATGTAATTCTGCGGAATTAATGTTAACGCAATCGTTAACACGATTCTCTACGTGCGAATCGTCCAAACTTCCTAACTCCGCAAAAGCGACGCGTGGAAAAATGACATGTCCGAGTTCGAAACAAGAAATCGTTCCACAAACACGCCTGTCTGTTTATAATCGAATTGCAAGTTGGTCGCGACGAGAGGGCAATATTAAATCGGTACGTGCTGTTTATCGCCGGCGGAATGCTCGCGAAATTCCCGGCGAATATAATGTAGTCGTCGAGAAAAAGTCGCGCGTATTCCTCCGACATATTTTTGGAGGGTCCTCCCGGCCTTTTATTGCCGCGCGAAACGAGACGAAAAATTGCCTCGTTCCTGCAGTTCCCTGTTCATTACGGCCCGCGAAAGGGAGCGAAAAATTTAATTTGCGTTGCTTCCAGGAGATTTCCACGAAACGCTTTCGGCCAGTTTGGAATATTTTCCCAGGTTTTTTTGTTGGACGCATTGTCAATGGCGAGTATTGAATGGCGATTTTTTCAACGTTACCGGTTGAATGTTATGGGCCAATTGATCGGAAAAATGAATGCGGGGCGAAATGTTTCCGGACAAAGCACGGACGTTCAAATGAAGAGAGCCGGGTTTTCTGGTTGAGGTTTAGTCTAGACCGAGACAGGTCGATATCTGGCACCTTCGATACAGCGCCACAAGATGCGAACAGCTCGGAAAATTATGTTCTCACTTCCGGAAATATGTTTTAATATTTATAAGATGGGTCAAGTTAAACATTAGAGACACATGAAATGTGAAGAGTAAACTCTATTTTTTATTTAATTAAAAAAAGAGATTTTTGATTGCAATATATATCTATATATATAACCAGATTAAATCGATAGACATTATAACCACATTAAAATGTATGGAAGCATCATTTTTAATGAAAATTGTAAATATCCCCTTGATAATATGCTATGGAAAATAAAACGTGACATACAAAATTACGTCTCCGTTCTACGAAATCAAATTCGAACCGCAGTCATTAAATTTTAATGATTGTAACGATAATCTGATTGTCTATGATTACATCCGTTCCTATAAGGCACTTTTAACAACGTAAAGTGATTGACGATGAAGGTTGATTTTTCCTTCAAGTTTTTTGTCGATAATTCATTGTACTGCATCGATTGTGCTTGGAGCGTTCAATCGATTTTCATTTCTCGACAAAAAACGCTTTTTCATTAGCGCTGTAAACAATTTACGGATTGTTGTCCAAGCGATCGGCTCTCGAAATCGACGACAAGGAATAAAAATATCCATAAATCACGGGACAATCGCGATACCGGCACGCCGGAAGACTTTTTTCGATAAACAATTCAAGAAATATGATCGATGGCTGCAGATGTGACGAGGGAACGCGATTACGCTTTCAATCGGGCTGAGCGCTGATTCGATTTTTGCCGGGATTATCGATCGGTATTTCGTCGGTTTCGGGGGTTTTCGCGGAATTAGCCGCAAGTCTCAAGGGAATCGGACAGAATTATTTGATTATCGGACGATTGTTCATTATAGTTTCCCTGTGGTGCAGGGGCGTAAATTTAGGGTGTCACATATCTGCAACAAGAAACAAATTAATCTGAGTGAACAAAACTATAATATTAATAATTCATTTCGTATAAAAAATTAATTCTATCAATTAATAACGAATCAAAAAAATTTTTTCGTTACTCAAAATTTAAGTCGATGTTTCTGTCTTGTTTGACACGACGTAAGAGATTGAAACTTTGCCATTTTAACAGTCATTTTCTTCTTAGTATGAAAACGCGAAACGAATTTTCAGAACACGATTCAGCTATCCAAACATTTTAATCGATTTCTCCTGAAACCCGTCGACGAAAGCAACTTTATTTGTTCCGCCGTCGCGAATAAGTTTTCGCCGGCCGACTCGCAAGTCGGCGAAATCAATCGGATCGCGCGGCCGTTGAATATGGATACACTTATTTCGAAGTTTAATCACGATTTTACGGCCCTGTAAAGCGCCGCGGAGAAATGAAGCCATTTGCATTCGACTATTATAATTACCGTCGAATCAGACGGAAAGTTCTTTATTCGCTTTTATATCAATGCGCCGTCGGAATTCGGACGCGGCCGCGCGTAGATTCTATCGCCTTATTACGCTATGAATCACCGAAATTGAAAACTTTATTGTTCGACGCTGATGCGGATTATGAACGATTGTTATTATTAGACCTGTATGCGCGATGTTTCCGTATTATGTGTGTCGCGAGACGTGACGCAATGGAATTGGTTTTGTTGCGTGAAATATCGTCGAATTATTATTCCGGGGCCGTCCTTTTTCGTAATTTTTCACGCGAAGGGCAAAGCTGTACCAGAATTTTCGAATTAAAAGGTCAGGTGTAAATACTTCCGGAAGGTCGTTGTGTTTTCAGATAACGTCGAAAATGACAATGAACCGGCAATCAACTTAGTTTGATTTCCGCTAAATGGCCGTTATAATTAACCGTAATTACTGGTCTTTTAATGTCTCAATATCTACGCGTGTAACGCAGCGATACACGTTAGATATACAAGCATGTAACGCGCTCAGGGAGTTCAATCGATTTCGATTAACGTGGACGTTAATTAACGTCAGAAATGTATCTACACTACCTACTTCGCATTGGGATCCTTTGATTCGCCGACAAAAAGTCTTTGACCTAAGATTAACACTTCCGTCATAAACTCTAATTAGCGAAGTTGCAAATAATCGTAATTTAGCTTGCACTTGATTTGTTTGCCATACATACTTCGTTTAGTTTGTAATATTAACTTTGTTCACAGCTAAATGAAAAAAGTTACAATAGCCGTCGAGCATTTCTTTCGTAAGCTAACAATAGTTCATTTTTGACGTTTAATAATTGCTCTGAATTGACATTCCTATTTCTGCTAGAAAGGGTTTCGCGTTTTTACTCCGCGAATATAAATTAAGAAATTTGATTGCATTTTAATTAAACACTGTCCTCATTCATAAGAAGAAAATTACAAATTTCATCAAGCGAAGCGTTTTCGAAAGCAAGATAACATTCAATGAAAAAATTATATGTTGTACAATTCGAGATCGTAAAACTGGTGTGTTCGTTCAGAAATGGAGCAAAATACCTAAGTGTTCGAGCAATTCGGTTTTATTGTTTTAATCGAAACCGTTTGGCATTTCTTCGCACATCGACCGGACTCGAGTGAAATTGAAATTCAGCTGACTCGACTGTTTCCCGTTTTTACACTTCACAATCGCGTGCGGACAAATCGTGCATCTTTTCGCGCGTTTCTAATGCGCGCGCATTTTCTTTCGACGTCGAACTTTCATTTCGCATAGTCAACTGCGTCCAAATTACATTTTAGTTATAAAAAGTCCGGCCAATCTATCTTGAGAGGCAACGCGTTACTTTTTCGCTTCCGTTTGCTACGCTGTGTACGATTAAATTGACGCGAAGATTCCGCCGGGTTTCCGCCCGAAAACTTGCCGGAGAGGAAATGAGATTTTCGGCTAATTTGATAGCAAAATGTATGGGTTGATCCGTCGGTATTAATTAGAACGAGGGGGAAAAAGCGCCGTGCTTTTTCGTTGTTTCGACGTTAAACCTTAGTTATGCAATTTGCAGCAGTTTCGATTGGAAAAGTTGGGAAAACTCGCTATAGCACATTCGGAAACAAACTGCGTGTGTCTCGTGTGGGATTTTTTGCTCGTCGAATAATTCGGCGGGCAGTTTTTTTTGCAGTTGCGAAAAATTGACTCATGAAAACGGATTGTCGGTCTTAGTCATTGTGCAATGTCATTTCTACTCGTTTTTTTTCGTAATTTTCGGATCAAAATGTCTGTTAAACGAATTTATTTCATATTTCTGTTTTCAATCAATGCAAAATTGATATTTTAAAATTGTTCTGTTTTTATCTATTTTACAGGATTAATTATAACGAAACGGAAAATCATATTTTTTTTTTATTTTTGACTACATTGCTAAATTTGGTCTGATTTCATGAACGCGTTAGAATGCGTTAATTCGATAAGAAACTGTGGAATAGGTCGTTTCACTAAGACTGTCTAATTGGCAGTAACTCGCGCGCGTTTCACTGACGCGATACAATTGCGGCATATGCGCTTCCAAATAGCGCCTGTTTGAATGGATAACGCAATGGCAGCCGAAATAACGGATGTGACGTCACACGCGTTAGGCCAAGTGTCCGAACGCCGAAGAACGACGTCACAGGTTCCGTTATCGCGTCGCCTTCCTGATAGTTGAGCACGATTGATTTGCGATTTGTCGTGACGGTGCATACGTCACTGTGACGTGGGATACAAGCATCGAGTTAATGTCAATGCGATGAACCATCCCACGAAAGACCGAGAAAAGGAGACGATTCAATAATATATGTGTTATAAATATAAGTGTGTTAAAAATGACGGATAGAAACGAATTCATAAACCTATCGGTAATATTTTTATGGAGACGTAGACTAATTTTTCTCTTTTACATTATTGTAAAAGAAAGTAATCACAATTCGGGGTGATATTTTTTAATTGGTTCCTATCTCTTTTTAATGAGTAACTATTTAAGTAAACTGCTACAATTTCTATCCGATTCTTTCCAAATTTGTCCATTTTTATCCGTTTTTATATCTACACAGTTTTACCTGATTAAAATGTATATATTGTCATCCATTTGTATAAGTCAGTTTCGACAAATCGTATTGTTTCAGTAAAAAATTCAGTAAAGAAAGTCATCACTTCCGAATGGCAATTAAATGTATCAGCCGCTAGTTGTTTCGGATGGTAAGTGTGTTTTCAATTAAAAGTGCCGGTCGGTTAATTACCGCGGATCATTCGCAATATGAATATCAGCGTAATTACTTTTGAAAGCACGAGCATTGTCTTGTGGATATCGAACGATTCAATAAATGTAGAGCCGTTGATTGAGTCTGACGATTAATTAAACTGCACTTTCACGTTTTCCGATCGGCGCCGAGGATCGCACTGTAATTGATACTTTTTCATATGGAACGCGCAAAGCGCATTTAAACGCTACAGCACAAATGAATTATAACCGAATTAACGGCGAGCGTAACTGCACGGACAAAATGAGCGCGAATTAATTGAATCGCGCAAAACGAATCGTGAAATAATCGTGAGTAAAAATTTTGTCAAATCTTGATCAACCGTTGACCAGCCCGAAAGACCGTTTTCGATCAGGTTTTGATCGTGAATTGATCGTAATTGGATCAAATCGGAATTTACTCGGAACACAATTTGATCCATTCACGATTTTTTTATAACTAAAAATGATCTAAATCCATGTAAAAATGTTATATGACGGATGAATCGCATATATGCCACATATAAAAACATATATGTATTAGCCAAATATTTATTTCGTTTATATGCCATCTGTAAAAATAAATATTTATTCGCAAAACATACACTGTGAAAAAAGACTGTAATTTTACACTCAAACTGTGAAATTGCAGTCTGTATATTATAATTTTATATAAAAACTGTACGTTTACAGTGTGTGTACTGTAATTTTACAATTTTTATATAAAATTACAGTCCATTTTTACACTGTATGTGTCACATATATGCGGCATATATTCAACATATATGTTCTACAAATATGTCCCCTAAGGAAATGTTTACATGCAAACTTATTTTCGGGATCATCAGCTTCGGACTGATCAAAATTTAATAAAATTTGTCTTACTCGATATCCGCCGCGAAATGAAAACTCGTTGCGAAAAATGGCCGATCAGTGCGATTGCTTTGTCCGACAAACGGATACAAAGCTGCTCACGTTCCGCGTCAAAACAATTCAATCGGCGCGTCTTTTCGCTCCGAAGCTACCGCGCGAACTATTTTCCCAGTGTTTACGCCGCACAGCTGCTGTGAAGATGCACAGTTAGTTTCTGCAGATGGCATTATGTTTATGAATTTGTTATTATCGCCGCGCGAAATTACAAGTTTAAAGCGCGGTGTGCAACCGTTCCCCAGGGTCGAGTGTATTTTTCCTGCGTGATTATAACTTTTTAATTGCCCGCCGTAACAATGCTATCACGCTATGATGCTGTTTTCGATGCATTGAATAATTGCTATTTATGGCGCACAACACTCCGGTGCCGTAACGGCACCGGATTTCATCGGCTTCGAGACCTAAGCGAACACTTTTCCGACGACTTTTCGCCGGCATTTGTCATCGAATTCTCGCAGTACTGCATTACCCCGAACGCCCTCCGCGCATAAATAATCGCCGGTTATTTATCAGCGTTACCGCCACGCCGATTTCGCGAAAAAAGCGCCGCGTCGAAAATCGCGTCCAAATAGTTTTCCACTCGCGCGCTTCCCGCACCGATACGTCACAAAGTGGAGGCCTTTTGTGTCGCTATTACGATTAAGCTATTCAGTACAAAACGCGCGACCTTCGAACTCGGCCGTATTTCGTTTCAGCGTGCGCGAACAATGAAGGCATCTTTCCACGGAATACGTTTAGTCGGGGCGTTTCGTTAACTTTGTCGTTTCGAGTCGGGGAAGACGTGTCGTGGAATGTAATAAGTTGTGGGACAACAAAAATTAAAGCAACTTGGATCAAAAGAGATCATTTCCGAAAATTCAACTCTGGTAGAATCAAATTCAAATAAGCTGATCGGATTTACAGTATTTTTTATCGACGAAAATGATTTTATATGAACCCGCATATGAACTCATATATAAACACATATTTATAAGGTGATTGAACCTATATATGAAGTTATATATGACCCATATATGAAAAATGTATAACCCGTAGATAAAGATATATGAAGCCAATGAAAGCCAATCAAATATGAAGAAATCAATCACACATATATGCTCCACATATGATGTCATATATGCTCCACATATGATGTCATATATGACCCATATATGACACGTATGAATTTTACGAACTCATAAATGAACTATATAGGAATTCATATTACGTAGAAAGAAAAATCTGCTTGATTTAATCAGAATGGAATTGTTTTACATTAGTTTACCAAAATTTGGCCCAGACAAGGCGGATTGCGTTCGGTCACGGTCATCAGGCGCTTCCTCGCGCATAAATTTTTGCGGCGTCGTCCGCGGCACAATGTCAAGGGAAACGCGTCGCGTCGTATCTCATTCATGAAAGCGGTCGTCGCAAAGCCTGATTACGACGATAAAAGTCATATGTTTGAACATACTTTTCACATAGAAAATGGACGTCTAGCCCGGGACTGAAAGCCCGGAGAAACAAGAAACGGACGGAATTACCTGACGCGACGAAAAAATGAAGAAAAGCGGCGAAATATATCACGGCGATAAGGCGTAACGTACACCGCCGGCGAAATGATTTTGCCGAAATATGATTTTTTAGTAGGCTCCCGCGAGCTTTAAGAAATTGCCGAGGAAACCGATGGGGGAAAGCCGTCGTTTGAAGGAGATTTTAAAGTATATTAGTTTAAGGGAAGATCGCGTAATATGATGTATAAAAGAAATTATGGCTTTGATCCTGGAAAGGTTAAGTGGAAGAAATGTTTTTTTAATTTTGCAAACATCGCTGAAACACTGGTAGGAAAATGTCGGAATAAAACCTTTAGATTTTGTTCGTTAAGGAATTAACGTGCAAATATCGACATTTATGTATGAATGTAAAATATAATGTAAAATACGTCCTCGTATTTTAGTAATGCTGTCAGAATCGTTTTACTGTAAATCACGGGAATTTAAGATTTGTTATTTTAATACCAGGGACGCGCGATAAAACTATTTCATGTATCCATACCTTTGTGGCACATCAGCATCTGATTTACGTCACAATGAAAATGCTTCGCATTACATCAGTAAAGTTACCTTCGACGCGCGAAATTGTTTGGAGAATTTTTTTTGTTAATTTGAGAGTGTCATTTTTGCTCGCCAATGACGTCGAGAATATTGCGTTTTTAGCAAGTATAGGAAATGTATACTGATTGAACGAGATTATTCTCACCAGCAAATGCGAAATAACATATCTTTTTCAAACCGTAATGAAGATACGAGTTTTTCAAATTTAGCGATATAGAAGCTTTAGAAATGGAAGCTGTTGGAGTAGAAGAAAATATACAGCAGTATTTTAATCAAACGTATGGAAAATAGCGTAGACTCCAGTTTTGCATTTCGTTTCATATCTGTGCACGATACACCTAGTGAATGCTATTTTCTTGTTATCTTATCTTTCCAGCATTTGAATGCGGGAATCATTTCAGGTTCTGACAATTTTGGAGAATATTGCGCAGAGCTGTCAATAAAGTTTAAAAAACTAAAAAAGGTATATCTGAATTTGCGCTATTCGCAGATCAATACGCCGAGTGGAAACTGCATTGTTATTTTCATTTATTCCGAGAGTATTTTGAAATATTTTATTACATGATACATTAGTTCCTGATGTTAATTTTATTGAAAAACCACATTTTCTACGAAGTAAATGTATATTTTAGTATAATAGTTTTCGTTCTTAATTTCCTCTCAATTTTCATTTTTCTCGTCTTTTAAAGCCTTTTTTATCGTATCACCATCGTACTTTTACATTAATTTCATTATTGCAAATTTATCATATCATCATTGCATCATCGATAAAGCTCTTCCATTACTTTTTTCCAATTAAAATGCGAACGTAAGTAACTTATTAAATCTAATCGAATTCAACATTACAGCTAGACTCGTACAAATGTAAAAATTACACGTCGATCAGATAAAACTTCAATTGGCATCGCAGACAAAATTATCCGCGAATAAATGCTCGTTGCGTTATTAATAATTTTTCCAATAATCATCCATAAACCATAGTAAAATGAAATCGTTGTTTCAATTGCAATCTGCCTTGAAATTGGAGACAAAATTGCCAATTTCATTTCGGAACATTCATTACTGTGTTGACTCAGTATCGCTGATGTTTGCTGATATTTTGCTTTGCTTTCTCGTTCTTTATCGAAGCCGACAAAAATCTTGACTACTATGCGCGTAAGTTCATCATTATGCACCGCGTGAAAATCTATTGTTCCGGTGACGTAGAAAGACGGATGATTCGTTTCCTATGACGAACGAAAGCTTCAAATTATCATCACTGGTAAACAAGCGTAAACACAAAAAGTTCATTGGAAAAATGCTCCGGTAAACGGTATCAGAGAAAGACGTTTTTACAAATTAAAACGGTAATTCAATGAAGATTGATTCCAATGTTTTCGTTCGAAATGAACTTTCGTTTGTGAGAAGGAAAAAAGAGTTATGCTTTTTTTAATTTAATAATGAATAATTGTAAATATATAAGGGTATTGTAGGATTTAAAATCAATCATTTTCCTATTTTTATTTGATTGAAAAAATTAACGAATTTTGAAATAACATTTACAAACTTAATTTCTTCAACAAACCTAATCTGTAAATAGTCTCGAATTGAACGGCGGAATGACGAAAGGGAAAACCCTTTTTTGAACGAGTTTGTATCGATTTATTGACATGTAATTTCATTTCTCCGACATTCACGAGTTCGCGTCGAGCAGCAACGACGTATTTTTTGATCTGACATTTTACAAAATATTGCGTCCGGATGCTTCATCGCGTAATCGCCAGAAATTTCGTATTTAAAATGAACGTCAAATTTGCGATTTAGTGAATTTGAACCCGATTCCTGCTAGCAAATCGCTCTTTTTGCGTATATGATGTCGAGTGATAGTAAAAAAATTCTCGAAGGTATTAAGAATTTATTAAAGAATGAAGCTAATTAAAATGCAGGAAGCAATTCGAAAGTCAATCTTCTTCGATAAACAATTTGATCTTAATGCATTTTTATGCAATATTAATAAATTAGCATACATATTTCCTCTGTAACCAGGAAGCATACAAAGGAGGTGAATATCGAAAAATAATAAATCACAGACTTTGTCTTTTATCCATCCAACGTTAACTACAATTCAAACAATACAATTGTTCAGATTTGATGAAAAAGTCAAATCTGTATTGTTACGTTAACATACACATTCTATCAAAGCGTTTCCTGTTTTTCTGACGACTAAAATACCGTAAAAATTTGCATTTACATGTATTTCGAATCCTTTACCCCCGCATTGAATTTAAAATAAATAGGGTGAAAAGATTTATTAAATCGGTTTTATTGATCGAACTGGCTCGATATATTTTGTCTTCGACGTTGCCGAGTTGTTTTAATGCATTATTTGTTGGATAAATTTAGCTTGTCATTATTTTATCAGTGTCATTTCCCCGTTCCACCGTTTTATCAAACATTATTTTAATAAATCGATCAGTGTTATGTATCGGTTTTTCATGTAATATTTTTAATTGTTACGAATTATTATTTAAACAATTGTGCTATTTTAATAGTGTTAGCAAATTAATTATGTATAATGTGAATAAATGTCCTGAAATCAGAGATGTTTTAAAATAAATTGTGTATGCTCAAAATCAATAAGAACTACAGATATTTTTGAAAATGAGTTTGGGGAGAATCTTTTATAAAGCTGAAAATCGACGAAAAATTCTGAGATTCTTTAAAATATTCTACAAAAATTCGGAAAATCTGTGAACAGATCTGTAAGTCTTTCAAGTCTTTTGGAAATTTCTGAAAACCTCTACACATACTGAATTATTGTGAATATTTTGAAAGTCCTGAAAATTCTGAAAATGTATTATAAATGTGTAAAATTCTGTCAAGTATTCCGAACGAATCTCAAAATGAAGAAATATGTTGAAATGAAATGAAAGAAATTTCACGAATGTCAAAATTGATACTGTCGAAATGTCTGAAAATCTACAAATTTCTATAATTTTACAAAATTCCGAAAGAAAATCAAATGTCTTAATTCCATCGAAATTCTACAGAACTAAAGGACAGTTTATTCAATCCATAACAAATCTGAAAAAAAATTCCGTCATTCATCCTAACTCAACAACTAAACATTACAACATACTTACACACTTACACAATTCACCCATTCATAATAATTCTCAAAACATCGATTCCACCCAAGAATCGTTACCTCCGACTAAATCTTGGCGGCGATAAATAAAAATCCCTCGCAATCACGCGATTCCGATAAATTAATATCGCCCCAAAAGCGTCCCTCGCCATAACTTAGGCGTTCCTCCCACGACTGGTGATTGATCGGCGAAAAAAGCCAAGTGTTACGCGCGACCTTTTGCATACCCCGCGAAAAGTCCGGCAAATTGTTCCGCCTTGATCAAACAGCAATCACGGCGAGGAAAACGCGTTTGCACGGTTGCATCGGGGGGCAGATGCTGCGCCGCGGACTGCCCGAATTGGTCGCGAGGGAGCGCCAGCGGCAGCGCATCATCGGCCGCTGCTCTCACGCTCGGCGCCGCGAAATCCGCTGTCAGTACACTTTCGAACGGCGCGCTATGCTTCCCGGTTCACGCTTCGGTCGCGCCGCAATGCTGCATCGCGCCAATTAGCGGCATCGACGACTTTTTCGCGCCATTTTTTCACAAACGACAACCGTAAACGAAAATATACAAAATTGTGTTCCACGTTGTTCAGTGTTCGAAACTCGCAACATGACGACGGTTTTTGGGATTATTGGATATTTCGAATAAGCCAGGTTTGAGTGGAAAAATTTGCTGAGGATTTTTGTCGAGCTACGTGAACCAAGTCGGGATTTCAGAGTGACAAATTGTCCGGTATCATCTTGACCCGATTGAGAGCCGTGGAAATTATTTCCTCCGGATATTCGACGAATCGGTTTACGCCGATCGCGGCGGAAATCGCCGGGCAATTTTGGGAGTGGATTTCGGTTGTTTTGGTTGGGGAATTTCTGTGGGATGACCCATTAATGGCAAGTGACGTCGATTCGAGTGTAAACTCCGCCGGGATTTCTGCCGAGTGGGGTCTATTTTGATGGACTATTTCCGCATGCGACCACTCGATCAGTTTTCGAAACATTCTTTGAAATGGCACGATGGTGAACTGGCGATTTTTCCCGATTTGAAAGGATATCGGAATTTCTTCCGAAAGCTGTTTGAAACTGTCGGATTGGGAAGAATGGAGTTTTTTCAATTTTAGCACATTTTTCTGTAATGGAAAATAGTTGCAGGTGGCATTTGCAGTTTCACGAAGTGATGTTGAATTGCGTTGCAAAATGCGTTGATTTTGAACATCGGAATTGGAATAGTTTTTGGTTATAGGATTTGGTTCAAAGAGATTTTGAAATTTCTTACAAAATCAGCTAATTTCGACGTTTTTTATCACATGTAACATTTGAATTTCAGCATTTTTTCATTATAAAATACAATGGAGATTGAAAAAAATGCCGAAAACATTGAGTACCAATTTTGAATTATTTTATTTTTTAGATTTCTGGACATAATCTTTAGATGTTTTTTTCTACAAACACTTTTACAAAAAACTTAAAAATTTGAATGTAATGCAATGTGTTAAATACACTACTCTTTCAGCGAAGTCATAAAATGCAGCAAACTCAACTCTAATTGATCACCGACGAAAAAGAATCGCCGCAAGTTGCGTAAGCGCCAAATTGCGCCAATTTGTGGCGTACGTGAAAGTCGCGGAAAATAATTGCTAGTGAAACCGCCTTGGGTTTCAGTCGTTGAGCACATTCCCGGACGCCTTGTAAGGAACTCGACGAGTGTCCGCGCTTCTTCAAAACGCGACGATATTTAGGCATTGTTTGTCGACCTGTTGCGCCTTTTATCTCGCCAAGTTATTTGTTTCCGCTAAACAAATGCTGCGCTCGCGCTGCCGTCTCGTCCGAATGCAAAGTTGTTTCAGTCAGCGCCAAGATAAATATCTGCCGATAAGCGGATCACACGTGTCCGTTCGACCGAACCCGACAAACGAAAATTTCCAGGAACGAATGATCCATATAGGGAATCGAAAAATTCAGTGATACAAAATCGATTTCTTTAGCTATCTGACAAAGTCTGTCAATGTATCAGAATATTCACAGAGAAAAATTCCTTATGCTGTTACAGATCTGGACATTTATAAGAATTGTCAAATTCCATGAAAACAATTCTGAAAGTTTATTAAAAATCTAAAAATTCCAAAAATGTCCAATTCCAAAAATTCCGGAAATTACTGCTGAAAAATTTTCGATGAAAGTTTGCAAAATCTCTAAAAGGATTCAAATATATATAATCTCAGAATTCTTTATTTATAACAAATTTTCAGAATATAACATTAAAATTCCCAAAACCTAAGAAAATTCCTCATTTAAAAATTCCGATCCAAATACGGAATCGGAATGGAAAATGTTGCGCGCAATTTTTCTGGAAAAAGTTGCTAAATAAACGACGCGCGGAAACTCAGCCTGTAATTGGTTGGACGTAAATTGCCGAGTCGTTTGAGGATGTGGAAGACGAAAAAGCAGCGCGCGGTGTTTGGTATAAATATATCGAGCGTCGTTAGATTAGCGGCAAGGAACACGTCGAAGGATAACGGTGGGGTTTTATTTTGCCAACACAAGCCCGGCGACCCTTGACCTAGTAAGCCGCCATCGTTGCTTTACACGACGCGCTCAAATTTCGAATCCGAGCTCGCGTCGTTCCCATGCGGACCGGACGCGCATTCATTAATTTCGTTCCGACGGCCAAAATGATCCGCCAATTTCGCGTTTTAATCGCGCCCGTCACGACACTTCGTCGCCGACGCAGCTATTGATACGGGCGAACGCTTTTTCTCTGGCAGTCGAAGGGCGAAGGTTGTTGTTAAACGAGTTGAAATACATATATGCATGACGAAAAAATTATGACGACGGATTTCTTTTGTCTTTTCTTGAGGATTTTCTTTGTGGAAGAATTGTGAAAATAAGCGAAACATTTGGAAGTCTAATGAAAAGTTCTGAAATTGCATGAAGTGGGCTGAAATTCAATGAAAGGATCTCACATTCGAAGTAACATCCTCGAAAAGGATGAAGGATTTTGTAATATTGATAGATTATTGTGGTAGATCTAAGAATTTTGAAATTCTTTTTAACTCTGAAAATCTACTATGAATGCTTAAAAATTTATGAAACATTATCTAAAATCGTATGCACTATTTAGAATATCTTAAATCTTATGAAAACGCCTTCGAATCTATATAAAATCTCAGAGAAATTCTGAGAAATTCTGAGAAATTCTTAGACATTCTCATCAGAATAAGTAAGATGCTAACGCTGTTGGAAGTACTCGAAAATCCAGGAAATCTACAAATATATATAAAATTCTATAATATTTCAAACAATCCGAGAAGTTTTCTGATCCCATCGAAGGGAAGTCCTAAATTTTGATAATATCCGAAAATACTCGAATCAATGAAAATTCTGATAATCTATTTCATTCAATGAAATCAATGAAAATTCTGATCATCATTTCATACATTCTCCACAATTCTTGAAATTCAAAACTCACAGAATCTCTATAAATATTCTCAAATTCCCTAAACAGTCCTAAAATCTACGAATTATCAAAAAGTGAAAATTCTCAAAAAATTCTAAATTCTCAGTGCTAAATAACTAGTCACACAGTTCAATTAAGGTAGTACTATCACTGAGGCAATTTTTCAAGAATGAGAAATTTGTAGAACTATTAATCAAGTTACAAGGCGTAAGTTTTCACAATTTGAGTAACTTTGATCGTCTTGTTTGCGAGATATTTGATGTCAAAGTTGATATGTTTAACATGGG